>JAENPR010002281.1:0-62957 GCA_018135685.1 Themeda triandra
CTTTCTAACTTTCATACATAGGACACTTTTGCATTTGGAAAAGTTTCAGCAAACTCGGTTACAAAGGTTTTGAGAATCCAAGGCGAAACATGGTCAACCTGGTCAAACGAGTCACTAAATAACCTCAAATAAATTTCAAAGTTTGAGTGGTCCAAACCCTCTCGGATAAAGGTGACCATTGCACAAAATATGTATCTTGATAAGCTATACAATCTTGTTGTTGATGACTGTTTCATTTGAAATTACTTACTACCTAAAAATATCTATTTGAATTTCTTATATTTTAAAATTTAAATTTTAAATAGTTTAAACTAACTCAAATGAAGAAATGACAATAAAAAATTGTATATCAAAGTGAGTTCTATAATTTTTGTTGTTGCCAACATTTTCATTTGATTTCATTAAGAGTCTTAAATAATAACAACAAACTTTATAATAAAAATTTAAAAATAATAAATACTAGACCTAATGGGCCTGAATCTCTTAGCCCATTTTTTTCTGGCCATCGATTCGAGATCAAACGGCCCTGGTTGCGTCCATTAGGTATAAAACGGACTTGAAACCCTAGAAAACTCCACTCCTGTCGCCGCTCCCATCTCAATCCCCACCCGCGCCGCTCCCATCTCAATCCCCACCCGCGCCGCTCACGTCGCCCTGCTCCTGCACTGCAGTGGTGCGCTCCACTCTCCTCTCGCCGGTGCACCCTCTCCTCCTCTTGCCGGCACACCCTCTCCCTTATCTTCTCGCCGCATCGCTCGACCTCCCTCGCCTCAATGCTCGACCCGCACCGCTTGCTGTGCAGCGCTTGCCGCTCGCTGTTTTTTAGTCGCCCCGCACAGCTCCGGCGTGGATGCGGTGAGGAGGGCATGGACCCGGCCATATGTTCCCCAAGGCATGTCGGATCTAGTGAGGGAGGACACAGGCTGGAAGAGGCAGCTGTGGCAGCGGCGAGCGCGAGTCCTGTAGTCGGCGGCGGTGGAGAGTGCTCGACTGCTCCTCCCCTCCAGAACCAGTGACTGGCCGCGATGCACGCGGCGCTCGAGCAGGAGGTCGCTACCGCAGCACGAGCTCGGCCACACCAAGCATGGGCTCACCTCCACTAAGGTAAGGGTCTCATATCTCCGGATCTGGATTCCATGGTAGTGTCCTGCGATTGATTAAATGGCGATGGTCGCTCGCAGTGCCCTGCGATTGATTAAATGGCTTGAGCGGGAGGGGCTTGAATTTTTTAGTGTGCTTTATGCATCCCAGATGTCTCAGTAGATTTATTACATGGCAAAAATGAATGCATAGTTCATGCAGAGCTTCAATGTGTCATCGAGATTTATTGTAGAAAGTCTAGCAGTTGCCTTTAAATTTGCTCAGTGTGGGCCGAGGCTTAGTTTGATCTTAGTTACTCCACATTCAGTGTACTCTAACTGATCGCCTTGTTTTGCTTATTCTTGTTAAAGTTAATATACATGTGTACTCCTATTAACTGAAATATATAGAAGTAGATATTGCTCGAGTTAAATTTGGCCAGTTCTTGTTAACATTACAGCTTAATGTAATCCCGCTTAGTACCTGCAGTGTATTAAACATTGCTTTGTTGCAGGAATTTTAGGATTGCAGTCCTGCCCAATCTACCATGACAACCTGAAAGATCTGTCCTGTTGGATGTTTCGTGCAGCCTGCTTGTTTGTTTATTGACAATGTTGGTCAAATTTTTAGACGACCAATAGGGAAATAGAGCAGCAGTTTATGATGGCATAAACTAATTGTAATTATATATGATGCAGGGTTTGTTTGTGCTAGGGAGACTTGACAACTGCGGCAACTAGCGCCCTGCAAGAGGCATTGATCTCTGACTTTGTTATAAGGAATATAAGGTATTTAGGGACATCTTTTTTTCCCCAAATCTAAAAGCAAAACCAATGCATTAAGTGTACTGCTACTACGCATGTTAAATTATTCTTTGGAAGTTCATTGTACTACTACTGCTTATTAATTGGATCTATGGTAGTCAGGAAGCTACTTCACTGTATTCTGGATGCATATAGCCATTTGTTTCAGTGAATTTTTGTTCATTTGCAGGTTGCAGCCTTGTACCAAGCAAGGCAAGTGAGGGCATGGGAGCTAGGCACTTCATGACAGATGTTTTGCAAGGTGCAGTTCTACTTGTTGTTAAAATCAGGATGAGTTAGATACCTTGAATGAGAATCACAAGCAATTAGAAGTATTTTGGCCTAATTCCTTATGCACATTTGTATCAAATAGAGCTTTAAATTGCCACAGCTAGTGCCTAAATCCTATTCATCGTTGAACTGCAGCTCTGAATTTATGGTCTGGTTTTCTAGTTGCATGCAAATAGAACAACTTGCTGAGAAATTTACTGATCCATCACTAGACCCTGTTCTGTACTCCTGCAAGTGAGGGCATGGGACTGCATACTCACTTTAGTCCTAGAAGAGCTGCACAGTTATATATGCATTGATTCAGTTGTTTTCCTTCAAGACTTGGATTAATAGCATCTATAAATATGTTCTTAACGAAGTACTCTATTTTTACTCAGGTGAAATAATATTTGGATGTCATGAACTATTCCTAGGGAACTTGGATATGCTGTGAACTGTCTGTGATGAAGGTTAAAGCAGGTGGCATGAAGGTTAAAGCAATCTGTGATGCTTGTTTCCCTTAGGCAGCCATGCTTGCAGCAGAGGACGTTAACAAGATGAAAGGTACTAAGCTAGCTAGCTACTGCCATCTAAAATGTTGAGTATATTGGTTGTGCCACAAACACTTTATTTAGAAAGCAATAGCTCATGTTGCCTTTGATTTCTGACTTAGGAAGATAGTAACTTCAAATTGAGAAATGTATGACTTATCTTGATTTATGGCTTAGGGAGAGCTTGTAATGATGGTTTAAACTGTGCTTGTGTGTTTGTGGATGTGTGTGTGTGTGTGTGTGTGTGTGTGTGTGTGTGTGTGTGTGTGTGTATATATATGGTGGTCAGCTTTGATTGCTCTATTTCATTATTGTAATTTTTATTTTTTGTGCTAAAAATTAACTGTAAGGGCGGCTGGTGTTCCAGCCGCCAGCCGCCCTTACAGTGGTCTCCCACTGTAAGCACGCTTAGGTAGGGGCGGCTGGCCGCCCCTACAGTGCTACAGTAGCCGCCCCTGTTGATCCTTTCTGCAGTAGTGCCTTGTGTTAGGTGCAAACTTGTATATATATGGTTCCTGTTGTCGAGATATTGAAATGACTAATGGGGACCTAAAGATGCGGCTATTATTTATGGGAACGTATGCTATGCAAACCAGCCTCCCGTGCAAACTATGCAAACTCTAATTAAGACCGCATAGATCTAATCCGATGGCTAGGGTGTGAGGGGTTTAAGTGCTAAAATAACTCCACCTTTAGGATGGAATATGTGGGGGGATTTAAGTGCTAAAATAACCCCTCACACTCTAGCCATCGGATTAGATCTATGCGGTCTTAATTAGAGTTTGCATAGTTTGCACGGGAGGCTAGTTTGCATAGCATATGTTCCCATTATTTAGGGAACGTATGCTATGCAAACCAGCCTCCCGTGCAAACTATGCAAACCCTAATTAAGACCGCATAGATCTAATCCGATGGCTAGGGTGTGAGGGGTTTAAGTGCTAAAATAACTCCACCTTTAGGATGGAATATGTGGGGGGATTTAAGTGCTAAATGCGGTCTTAATTAGAGTTTGCATAGTTTGCACGGGAGGCTAGTTTGCATAGCATATGTTCCCATTATTTAGGGAACGTATCTTTATCAAACCAGCCTGCAAACTCTGCAAACCCTAATTAAGACCGCGATAGATCTAATCCGATGGCTAGGGTGTGAGGGGTTTAAGTGCTAAAATAACTCCACCTTTAGAATGGAATATGTGGGGGGATTTAAGTGCTAAAATAACCCCTCACACTCTAGCCATCGGATTAGATCTATGAGGTTTCTGTTAGTTGGGCTCAAGTTGGGTTCTGGTTTGTCTTCAGCTCAGTCGCATCTCCAACAGTTAACTAGAGGTTTGGCCACATCGCTACCAACAGACATCTCGAAATTGGCACCATATGTCTCTAGGTCATGGTTCAATCTTTTGATACATCAACCTCTAATGATGCAAGAACATGTTTAAGTCATCGACGTGACGGAAAATTTTAGTGCTACTACTACCTACTCCGATTTAATAGACTGTCTCGATCTGTGAATTATATTGGATGAGTGTTGGCTCACACAGTGCACACGATTTATTCGTAACAATACTCTAAAGTTTTCTGAAAAAACAATACTATATTGTTCATTTGGCAGAGGAAAGAATCTTGGTATTTAAAGAAGTGCCTGTGAGGTGTAGACTTGCCAGGTCAAGATTGGCGATTAATTTTAATCTTTATTTTAAATATAAAGGCAGCACCAACACTTGATTTTTTGAAAGCTCAGTCAATATTTTGAGATCTAGAATTATTCACAGGGTGGATACAGTTTAGATGAAAATAAGTTTCTTGATATATGTGGGGTAACTAGTTCTCCAACCGGTGCTCTTGCATGGATTAGAATCTTATATGACATAATTAAAAAAATACTTATAACAAATATCCTCTTCTCTTCACTAATGTTCTAAAAGAATAGATACAGTATGTACTCTAGTCTATATTCAATTGTAATAATATATCAAATATTGATTTATATGGTTTTTTTAGATTAGAACATCTGTGTATCTCCAACATACAATAAGTTGAAATAATCTGTGTTCTATAATTTGATGGCACGGACCTCAATTTTGATTCTTTTGTCTAAATTTTAAGATTATTAATAGCTTAGATACATCAAGTATTATTTACCGTGGTGACATGTAGTCTATCAATAATTTTAGGATCTATTTCTTATTTTCTACAAGTTTTATGCGTAATATCAACGATTGATCCTTTTTTATTTTGCATCATATGTGTTTAGTTGAAATGTGAATGTACAGACATCGACTTATAAATTTATTATCATGAGTGTTAATATAACTTATTGTGAATTCTAAGTGCCATTACAACTTGGTTTCCTTAAAAACATATATTTCCAATCTTGAATAGAATATAAAAAAAAATATTTACTAATGTATGTTTCAACTTTTGGATGTTGAATTGTTGTTTGTAGTTTTTTTAGAAAAGGGAATTATTGTTTGTAGTAGCTTATATTAGCATTTACATGTAGATTTGAGAGATCTTTGTTAATTTTTTATAATGGTTGGTGTGGATTTGGGAATTTCCAGGCATTTTCAAACTTAATTTGTTTCTGTTTATTAGATGGGCTCAAGTTGGCTTCTTGTTTGGCGTACTATGTGTTCTGTTAACTGGCATATTTATTGGGTTAACAAGAGGTTTGAGAACACATCGCTACCAATGGACATCTCGAAACTGGCACGGCCATATATCAAATTCTAAAGCATCTTGGTTAGGTGCTCTAAGCTGTAGAGTCTCTAGGTCGTCATTCCATTAAATTGTTACATCAACCTCTAATGATGCAAGAACGTGTTAAGTCATCGATGTGATGGAAAATTTTAGTGCTACTAGTAACCCGGTATGCTGGACTTTGTCTTGATGTGTCCATTATATTGGTGAGTGTTGGCTCGCACAGTACACAAGACTTATTGGTAACAATACTCTAACATTTTCTAAAAAAAATAATAAAATAAAAAAACTCTAACGTCCTTTTGGCACAGGAAAGAATCTTTGGTATTTAAAGAAGTGGCTGTGGGGTGTAGAGTTGGGTGGTCAAGATTGGAATATTTATTTTGAAATGTAAACGTTGCCCCAGCACCACTTGATGTATGTTTTGAACGCTAAAAAGGACAGTCTGTGTTTTGCGGTTACATCAACGTCTAGTGATGGAAGAACGTGTTAAGTTGTTGGCGTTATTCATCAGCATGGCAAAATTTAATGCTGCACCCCGGCTTGCATGATTTGGCCTCTGTTAATTATTTGGAGAGTTTTGGCTTGCACAACCAACAATGTCGTATTGGCGGCTGGTGACACTAAATTTAACGCGTCCAATTGGCAGAGCAGGGCATCTTATTTTAGGTTGTTCCATTATTAATATATATCTATCAAACGTCTGCTAGTGACGGAAGAGCGTGTTAGGTCGCCATTGTTCATCAGCATGACAAAAAAATTATAGCTACTATACCGGCTTGCCTGATGTTTATTAGTGGATGAGTGTTAGGTTGCATAATCAACAAGACCTATTGCTTAATAGTACCCCAAACGTCGATTTGGGAGAGCAAATCATATTGGTTAGGCGTGTATTAGGTGTAGACTTGCGAGGTCAAAACCGGAGATTAATTTTTAATTTTTATTTTTAAATAAAGGTAGAGTTAAATTGGAGTTCCATACATGGCCAGTTGTTGTAAATGGAAAAAAGAGCAAGTAGAGGTAGGAAATAAGAGGAGTGGGCTTACATGGGCGCCAAATTTGGCCTGCTCCAAGATACGGCTTACACTACCCATTCCGGAGAGTCAAAAGGGTCTTCCTGCTTATAAGTACTGGTACTGTATTATGGAGCCTTTGTCACGCGGCTAATTTTGGAGTTTGTTTGATGCTCAAAGGTCATCCATGATTTGATTGACACGTGTAACTCCGATTGGGAGGCAGAAATGCTCAAGAAGATTTTCTTTTTGAGAAAAAAGTGCTCAGTAAAAAATCATTGTGTTGATTTATGATTGCCGAGGCTTCGTCCTCCATTGTCTTGTGCTTGAGCTTGTGTAGGTGATTGGTTTCTACGCCGGTGATTGGCCATCCTCTTCTCTACGCGGTATAAACCTTCATCCCTCTTTACATTCGCAAAGTAGAATTACTTGTGGTGGTCACCCGCAACCATTTGTGTGTAGCTTAATCGCGGTGGTTAGAATTGCTTGTGGTGGTCGCCCGCAACCATCTTTGTGTAGCTTAATCGCGGTGGTTAGAATAGCTTGTTCGGTCACCCGTGAACCGTCATTGTGTAGCTTAATCACGGTGGTTGATGTGCTATTGATTTGAGTAGCCTTGCATTGTGTAGGACGGCTTGCATAGAGTAGTCGAAGCTTTAGCTTTGCACTTTTGCCGCCTTGCTATCTAACTTGTGATTTAGTGTCATTGCAAGAATTTTATTAGGCTATTCACCCCCCTCTAGCCGTTGTGACCTTTCACGTGGTATCGGAGCCGGGCACCGTTTGTTTGTGTTGGATTAACATCCTACGGTGAAGCAATGGCATTGGTTTTGCATATCAACAACACCAAGAGGGCACCATCCTTCCATGGCGATGACTACGCCAAGTGGAAGCTCAAGATGAAGAGTCATCTCAAGTCAATCAATAGAGAGGTGTGGAATGTGACCGAAATAAAGTGTGAGATTGTTGAGGGTGCGGTGCCAACACCGGCCGAAGAGAAGAAGCAACAAGCAAATGATGTTACCGTGAGTGCATTCCATGAG
This sequence comes from Themeda triandra, assembly GCA_018135685.1. Lineage (NCBI taxonomy): Eukaryota > Viridiplantae > Streptophyta > Magnoliopsida > Poales > Poaceae > Themeda > Themeda triandra. The sequence continues at coordinate 7,460 of JAENPR010002281.1, forward strand.
GCCCTTGATGACAAAGCTTTTGAGCTCATCAAGAACATTGAGATGGCTCATGGCATTTGGGCCAAATTAGAAGAAGCTTATGAGGGCACCGATAGTGTGAAGACGGCAAGAGCCTACATGCTTCAAGAGAGGTTTACTAGCTTCGCTATGAAGGAAGATGAGAGTGTGCCGGAGATGTTTCATAGGCTCCAAGTGATAGTGAATGAGCTCAAGGCACTTGGTGAAGAAGTCAAGAATCAACAATTCTCAACCAAGTTCATGAGATGCTTACCTAAAAGATTTGAGACCTTGAAGACCGTCATGATGAAGACAACCATGAAGGACAAGCCAACTCCCAATCAAGTTCTTCAAGAGATCATGGCCGATGATGAGTTTAGAGAGGATCATGAGAAGGAAGAGTTGGTGAAGAAGAAGAAGAAGGAAAGTGAGAAGAAGGATGACGACAACAAGAAGAGTGTGGCATTCAAGGCCACATCATCCAAGAGCAAGGGCAAGAAGAAGAAGCAAGAGTTATCAAGTGACGATGAGCCATGCTCTAGCTCAAGTGAAGAAGAAGACATGAGTGAGCAAATGGCACTCCTTGTCAAGAAGATGGGGAAGCTTGTGAAGAAGGGCTACCGGTCAAAGGGCAAGAGAAGCTCATCCAAGAAGAGTGACCGCCCAATGAAGTGCTTCCGGTGCAATAGCAAGGACCATCTCATTGCCAAGTGTCCTTATGATAGTGATGATGAGGATGCCATGAAGAAGGAGAGGAAGAAGCAAGCAAAGAAGGAGGAGAAAGACTCCTCCCACAAAAGAAGAAGGGTGAATCTCATGTGGCAACTTGGGAGAGTGACTCATCCTCCTCAAGTGATGATGATGATGATGACTCCAAGAAGAAGAAGAAGGGGCATGCAAGCATCGCCATCCAAGAGAAGCTTTCTCTATTTGGTGCTCCATCATCTTGCTTCATGGCCAAGGCCACTAAGGTACAACCTCCACCCTCTAGTGATGATGAGAGTGATGATGATGAACCTACCAAAGACGAACTATTTGTCATGCTTGAGGATTGCAAAGGTGCTTTCAAGGATTCTAGAAAGGAATGTAGAGCCTTGCGCAAGGACAAACAAAGCCTTGAGCAAGAACTCATGGAGTTGAGGGCTTCTTATGAGAGTCTAAAGGTAGACCATAAGAAGCTAGAGATTGCTCACTCCAAGCTTGAAAAAGCTCATTCCTCTCTAGTTGAGAAGCAAGAGAAAGAGCAATCACAAGTGGTGATCATTGAAAAGAAAGACATGGGTACATCATGTGATTCACTTGATGATTCAATTGTTGTTGCATCACATGACCCCTCTTGCTCTTCTACTCCTAGTTTCTCTAGTAGTGTAGATCATGCTTGTGATTCCACACTAATAGATGAGAATGTGGCTCTTAAGAAGGAGGTCAAGGAGCTCAATCACACCTTGGCCAAGGCCTATGGTGGTGAGGACCGCTTGCTTATGTGCTTGGGTAGCCAAAGAGCATCTCTCTACAAGGAGGGATTGGGCTATACCCCAAGAAAGGCAAGGCCGCCTTTGCTCCTCACAAGATAAGTTTTGTGAAGAGGAATGGTAGCTATTGCACTAGTTGTAAGCATGTGGGTCACTTAGAGCATGCATGCAAGAACAAGAACACTAGTGCTTCCTCTTACAAGTTGAATGCTTCTTATATGCTTGTTAAGAGTGAGCGTGGTGTGAGTGCTAGATTCATTGGTACACCATGGATGGGCACAAAGAAGAAAGCCATTTGGGTGCCAAAGAGTTTAGTGACTAACCTCCAAGGACCCAAGCAAAAATGGGTACCTAAAGCTTGATCTTCTCTTGTAGGTAAATTACAAAGCTGGAGGGAGGCATTGGGTGCTTGATAGTGGGTGCTCAAATCATATGACCGGAGAAGATAGTATGTTCAAGTCACTTGACAAGAATGACAATGGTGGATTTGATTCTATCACATTTGGTGACAATAGCAAGGGTGATGTCATGGGGCTTGGGAAGGTGGCAATATCCAATGACAAGAGTCTCTCCAATGTGTTGCTAGTTGATACTTTGAACTTCAATCTCTTGTCGGTGGCTCAATTGTGTGATCTTGGTTACAAGTGCATCTTTGACAAGGAATATGTTGAGGTGGTGAGCAAAGATCAATCCAATCTCATCTTCAAGGGGTTTTGGCATGGAAGCTTGTACTTGGTTGATTTCAAGGCTAGTGAAGCTCAACTTTCATCATGCTTGATTGGCAAGTCTAGCAAGGGATGGCTATGGCATAGAAGGCTTGGTCATGTGGGCATGAAGCAATTGAACAAGTTAGTGAAGCATGATCTAGTGAGAGGCTTGAATGATGTGACATTTGAGAAGGATAGACCTTGTAGTGCATGTCAAGCCGGCAAGCAACATGGCAAGCCTCATCCAAAGAAGAATGAGATGTCAACTTCAAGAGCATTTGAGTTGTTGCACATGGACTTGTTTGGCCCGACAACATACACATCAATTGGGGGCAACAAGTACGGATTTGTGGTTGTGGATGACTACACAAGATACACTTGGGAGTTCTTCCTCTATGACAAGAGTGAAGTCTTTGATCTATTCAAATCATTTGTTAAGAGGGTGCAAAATGAGTTTGACACTACCATCAAGAAGATTAGAAGTGACAATAGGAGTGAGTTCAAGAACACAAGAATTGAAGAGTTGTGTGATGAGCTTGGCATTGGACATCAATTCTCACCAACCTACACTCCCCAATCCAATGGTGTAGTTGAGAGAAAGAATAGGACTTTGATTGAGATGGCTAGAACTATGCTTTGTGAGTACAATGTGAGCCAAAAGTTTTGGAGTGATGCTATCAACACGGCTTGCTACTATAGCAACCGTCTCTATTGCCATGGGAAGTTAGAGAAGACTCCATATGAGATCTTGAATGGAAGGAAGCCCAATATTGCTTACTTCCGGGTCTTTGGTTGCAAGTGCTACATACTCAAGAAGGGGCAAAGACTTGGCCAGTTTGATAAGAGATGTGATGAAGGGTTCCTACTTGGTTACTCTACTTCAAGCAAGGGTTATAGAGTATGGAACTTGGCTAGTGGGCTAGTTGAAGAGGTTCATGATGTTGAGTTTGATGAAACCCAAGGTTCTCAAAGTAAAGATCAAAATCATGATGATGTGGGTGGAGATCAATTGAACAATGCAATGAGGCACATGGACATTGGTGACATTAGGCCAAGGCAAGTTGAAGATGGTGATGAAGTGCAAGTGCCAACTCAAGTTGTGATTGATGATTCAAATGAGGCAAGCACTAGTGGTACTCAACATGAAGCTCAAGATCAAGATCAAGGACAAGCAAGCAATGCAAGTGAGCTAGTTCTTCAACCTTCAAGCATTGCAAGAGATCATCCTCTAGATCATATCATTGGTGACATTCAAAGAGGTGTGCAAACAAGATCAAGATTGGCTAGCATTTGTGAGCACTATTCATTTGTGTCATTCATTGAGCCAACCAAGATTGATGAAGCATTGAAGGACCCGGATTGGATAAATGCCATGCATGATGAATTGAACAACTTCACAAGAAATGAAGTGTGGGAGCTTGTTGAGAGGCCAAAGAAACACAATGTGATTGGCACCAAGTGGGTCTTCAAGAACATGCAAGATCAAGATGGGTTAGTTGTGAGGAACAAAGCAAGACTTGTGGCACAAGGGTATACTCAAGTTGAGGGTCTTGACTTTGGGGAGACATATGCACCGGTGGCAAGATTGGAGGCAATTAGAATCCTATTAGCTTATGCTTGTGCACACAACATCAAGCTCTATCAAATGGATGTGAAGAGTGCATTTCTCAATGGGTTCATCAATGAAGAAGTCTATGTTGAACAACCTCCGGTTTGAAGATGACAAGAAGCCCAACCATGTCTACAAGCTCAAAAGGCATTGTATGGTTTGAAGCAAGCACCAAGGGCATGGTATGAAAGATTGAGAGACTTCCTCCTCTCCAAAGGCTTCAAGATGGGTAAAGTTGACACCACTCTCTTCACCAAGAAGATAGAAGATGACTTGTTTGTGTTGCAAATCTATGTAGATGATATCATCTTTGGTTCAACCAATCAAGACTTTTGTGAAGAATTTGCAAAGATGATGGCTAGTGAGTTTGAAATGTCTATGCTTAGAGAGCTAAGCTACTTCCTTGGACTTCAAATCAAGCAAATGAAGAATGGCACCTTTGTGAGTTAAGGCAAGTACATCAAGGACATGATCAAGAAGTTTGGTTTGCAAGATGCAAAGACAATTAGCACACCAATGGGAACCAATGGTGGCTTGGACATTGATGATAGTGGCAAGATGGTTGAGCAAAAACTATATAGATTAATGATTGGAAGCTTGCTATATGTGACCGCTTCAAGGCCGGATGTCATGTTTAGTGTGTGCATGTGTGCAAGATTTCAAGCATCACCAAGAGAGAGTCACTTGACGGCGCCCAAGAGAGTGTTGAGGTACTTGAAGGGCACTCAAGATGTTGGTCTATGGTATCCCAAGGGGTCAAGCTTTGAGTTGATTGGATACTCCGACTCCGACTATGCCGGTTGCAAGATTGATAGAAAGAGCACAAGTGGAACATGCCAAGTGCTAGGAAGATCTCTAGTTTCATGGTCTTCAAAGAAGCAAAATAGTGTGGCCCTTTCCACCGCCGAAGCCGAATACATAAGTGCGGGGAATTGTTGTGCATAATTGCTATGGATGAAAGCTACCTTGAATGACTATGGAATCAAATTCAAGCAAGTGCCTTTGTTTTGTGACAATGAAAGTGCAATCAAGATGACAAACAATCCGGTTCAACATTCAAGAACCAAGCACATTGATGTGAGGCACCACTTCATTAGAGATCATCAACAAAAGGGTGATGTGAGCATTGAAAGCATTGGCACCGAAGATCAACTAGCCGACATATTCACCAAGCCTCTTGATGAGAAAACATTTTGCAAGTTGAGGAATGAGTTGAACATACTTAGCTACTCCAATATGGATTGATGCACCCCCACATATATGACATGCCTCTCCTGCAACATAGCAAGGTAAAGTTGTTTGTTACATCTCATGCATCCTTTGCTAGTTGTGTAGACATGTACACATGTGCATATTACTAGGCTCATTCATTGCAAATCAAATGAATTTGATGGATGTATGGCACCACTATTGTTTCTATGCATGATTTGATCTAGTGGTGGCATATGACATGTTTGTGAGCTTGTGAACCTAGTGTTGAATCTTTAGCACTTGCTCATGATGTGTATTTCAACATGGTCAAGATAACCCTTATTCTTATGAGGTGTGAAGAAGCTTGCCCTTGGTTCAAATCAAGATACATATTCTAGGCATGTGACTTAGATTTGGCCATAGTTTGATTGACTTGTTTCCTCTCATCTTATACACCCTTGTTGGTCATTGTTGGCAATGGGGGAGAAATACACAAAGAGGGAGAGATAAGTCACAAAGAGCAATGGAAGGGGATCAATTTTTATGATATGACCCAACCATGAGCATACAAATAGGGGGAGCAAGCTCATAGACTATTTGTTGCATTTGTATGTGCATACATAATGATATGGAGCATTGCAAGCTAATTCAATATTCATGCGTGTTTGGTGTATTGCTAGTATAGAACTTGATTGATGAAATGAAGTACTAGCATGCATAGGTGGTTTCTAGACATACTGGTTTCTTTGTTCAAAGTACCTTGCTTATATTGTTGATCTCATGAGGTATTTTGAGTTTTGATGAATGTCTAGATTCCCATGGTGCTAAGGAAGGTTTGTTATCGCACTCCGATTGGTATCACGCTTCAAAGGTCAATTCTATAAACCTTAGTACCATTTTGGTTGTGATAACTCTCTCACAAGTTCTATCTATGCATATGTGCTTGAAAATCGACCAAACATTTGATGCACATATGTAGGGAGCTACCACTACCAAAACCGAAATTGAAATGCTTGTTCAACCCAAGATTCATGATCAAAATGTCTTGGACAAGCAATTCAATTTCATATTGAATTCAATTTTCATATCTTTGTGAGTGTTTGTGAAGGGTTGTCATCAATTACCAAAAAGGGGGAGATTGAAAGCTCCGGTTTGGTTTTGGTAATTAATGACACTCAATGCTGCTAATGCTTTGCTCTAAGTGTGATTAGATACATAGCAACATGATGGTGGATGAGGAGCATGGTGATCATGGTGATGGACATGGTGGACATGTGAGATGATCAAGCTCCGGAGATGGATGGAAATGCCCGTAGAGATCAAGGCAAAGGTATACTTGATAGGGCTTTCCGGTTTGGTGATCAAGACACTTAGCGAGTGTGATCACATTTAGGATAGATAACCGACTATCAAGAGGGGAATCCACGGTTGACTCGCGGTCCAAAATGCCTCTAGATTCGACTTTGCATGATGCATGAGAGGCTAACTAGAGTGCTAACCCTTGCCGACGTGATCATGTGGTGATACACTAACTCCGGTGCTTGAGACGAGGTCTACACATGGTGGAGCTTGTACCCAAGGCAAGTGTTTTGGATTGGATCAAAGACGGCGCGATGAAATGATGGAGACGTCACCACTCAACGGCGCCGGACGCGGCCTGAGGCGCCGGACGCGGTCCAGTGGGCGCTGCAGCGGAGCAGGCCACCGGACGCGCGCGCCGGACACTCTCGGCTGGCGTCGGACGCACGGGCTTGGCGTCCGGCGGGTTCGGACGTGGCTCGACCTGCAGCAACTCCACGTCGTCGGACGCGGCTGGTGGTACTGCGTCGGACGTCGGGTCGAGGCTGTACGGCGTCCGTCGCTGATGGCTTGGCGTGCTGGCTGGGCTGGCTGCACCACGCCATCGGACGTGGCCGAGGCATCGCGTCGGACGCTGGGTGGGCCGCCGGACGCGGTCCAGCAGGCCTTGGCGAGGGCCGGTCTGTCGGACACGTCCGGGGGATAGCGACGGACGCACGCTGTGCGGGCGCGACGGGCGCTGACGTGGCGCGAAGTTCAAACACCAACGGTCGACTGTGGCGCGCGGCTGAAGGGCGACGGACGCGTCCAGCGGGCAGCGGCGGACGCGTCCGGCATAGTGGAGTTGGCCGCTCCGAGCACCTAACGGCTCTATTTTCGGAGGGGGCCTATAAAAGGTGGATGGCCGGTCATGGGAGCCCTCTCTCGCCCATTCTTTCACTCTTGAGCATACTTTGAGCTAGAGACACTCCTCCCCACTCATCTCTTGGATAGCTTGATCATTCTTGAGAGAGATTTGAGTGAGGAATCAAGTGCGTTGCATTGAGAGTTGCATCTAGAGGCACTTGTTCGTCGAGTGGGCTGCGGATTCTTGTTACTCTTCGGTGATTCCCGTCACCGTAGACGGTTTGGAGCAGCGGGTGGTGGTGAGCTCGACCTGGTGATTGTTCGAGGCCACACCGGGTTCTTGTGAGGGGTTCTTGATCCTTCCCCGCAGGAGTTCGCGAAAGGATACTCTAGTGGATTGCTCGTGGCTTGTGGATCCTTGTCTTGTGTGGAGATTGCGGCTCCGCGTCGGGGTCTTTGGCATCGAGTCAATTGAGCGGGCAACTCACCAAGCAAGTGTATCGCCACAACGAGGAGTAGCTTGCCGGGAAGCAAGTGAACCTCGGTAAAAAATCATTGTGTTGATTTATGATTGCCGAGGCTTCGTCCTCCATTGTCTTGTGCTTGAGCTTGTGTAGGTGATTGGTTTCTACGCCGGTGATTGGCCATCCTCTTCTCTACGTGGTGGTATAAACCTTCATCCCCTCTTTACATTCCCGCAAAGTAGAATTGCTTGTGGTGGTCACCCGCAACCATCTTTGTGTAGCTTAATCACGGTGGTTGGTCGCCCGTGAACCGTCATTGTGTAGCTTAATCACGGTGGTTGATGTGCTATTGATTTGAGTAGCCTTGCATTGTGTAGGACGGCTTGCATAGAGTAGTCGAAGCTTTAGCTTTGCACTTTTGCCGCCTTGCTATCTAACTTGTGATTTAGTGTCATTGCAAGAATTTTATTAGGCTATTCACCCCCCTCTAGCCATTGTGACCTTTCAGTTATGGGACCAATGCCCCTTTGATCCACATCTATAGCAATCGCCTTGCTTTTCCCCACTATGGTCACCTCTTTCCTTCTTGTCAGGTTCGAATCTACCCTTAGGCTTTCCTTTTCCATGTCTCTTGAACATGGGACCTTTCTTCCCCTTCCACTTCCCATTCCCCTTTCCATGGCTCCTCTTACAGTTGCGAGAACTCTCAGCAACGTTGGCGTGTGCTTCAGGCACAGCCATAGAGCCAGTGGGGTGGGTGGAATGATTGTTCATGAGAACTTCATTCTGTTGCTCGGCAACCGACAGTACTTCACTCAGCTGGTAGTACTTGGTGTACCTGGAGTTTTTGTACTGTTGTTGCAGCACTATGTTGCCGGGGTGGAAGGTAGACAAGGTCTTCTCGATCATATCGGCGTCAGTGCCCACGCCCTCGTGCCAGGGCCGCGCGCCCGCCGACGGCGAGGCCAGGCCATGCGCTAGTGTCGGGCGGCAAAGAGCGGGCGGCGCGAGGCCGGCGCGCGTCCCTGGCGGGCCCGCGCGCCATGCCGGGATGCCGCGCCAAGGGGCCGCCGCGGCGGGGGCTGCGAGCCGCGCGCCGGGCTTGCGCCGGCGGCCAGTGCCGCGCCCAGGTGGCCGGGGTGGGGTCGCGAGCCCGTCTCTATGCCAGGCGTCCACGCGTCGCCGGGCCGTGAGCCGCGCGCCCGCGTCGGGTCCTGGCCGTGCGCCCGCGCAGGGCGGGGTCGCTCGCCGGCGGCGACCCGCCCGCCCCGGGGCTCGTAAGCCCACGCGTCGGGGCCGCTTCGGGGCCTCGCCCCTGCGCGTGGTGGCCGCGTGCCCGTGCTCGCGCGTCGGGGCCGTGCGACCTTTGCTGCGCCGGGCCTGGCCGCGCCACCACGCCGGGCCGGGCGCTGAGCTTGGCTGCTGGCCGCGCCACCTGCGTTCATGGAGGCTCGTCGGCCTCAGGCCGTGCAGCCTCGTGCCCAAGGCCGTGGCTGGGTTAGAGCTGGCCGAATCTGGCCGTTGGAGGCCTGATCTACCCGCCTTCGGGGCGGTGGGGGTCGATCAGCCTGTCTTCAGGACGGCAGCGGCGTCTCCTTGTGCTAAAGTTTTTCAGGTGAGCGGAGATAGAGTTGCCAGCATCACCTTCGGCGGTACTTCATGACTGGAACTTGACGAGCGAAAGCAAAGCCATCCTTGCATCGTCATCGACAGCACAAGGCCGGAACTCGGTGAGCGGAGGCAGAGCCATCCTAGCATCACCGTGGTCGTCTCCGGCAAAGGACGGTGATGGCAGCAGAGCCAGCCTTCGTGTCACCGGGCGATGTCGATGCGCCAATGACAACGTGCTCGTGTTGTGCTTCTTGTGTGTATGAGATGAACTGATTTCTGTAACTTTCTTACCTTCTTAGCTCTGTAGAACTCGTGCTGATAACGTGTTAGGAATCGTTCTCAGCCAGGCACACAATCACACACACGAACACAGGAAGACAGAGATGGAGGAGGAATGTTGCTGTTGTATTTCACTTTCACTGATGTTACATTTACATGAAAGTGACCCCATATTTATAGGGGTGGTGAAAACGGGATAAGCACTGCTAGAAGACAGAATTCTCCAGATTTACTGGGCTGGTTCTGCATTGGTGAAGAAGAGGAGACGACAGACTTGGGCCGTCGGTGCTTGCACCCCACAGATGACCCACATGGGCAGTTAACCTAGAAGCAGAGAGAGCCGGCCTCTGGTTTACATGGATCGTGTAAGCTCTCCATTTCCTTTTGAGCACTTTTTTCTCAAAAAGAAAATCTTCTTGAGCATTTCTGCCTCCCAATCGGAGTTACACGTGTCAATCAAATCATTGATGACCTTTGAGCATCAAACAAACTCCAAAATTAGCCACGTCAAAAAGGCTCCATAATACAGTACCAGTACTTATAAGCAGGAAGACCCTTTTGACTCTCCGGAATGGGTAGTGTAAGCCGTATCTTGGAGCAGGCCAAATTTGGCGGCCCATGTAAGCCCACTCCTCTTATTTCCTACCTCTACTTGCTCTTTTTTTTTCCATTTACAACAACTGGCCATGTATGGAACTCCAATTTAACTCTACCTTTATTTAAAAATAAAAATTAAAAATTAATCTCCGGTTTTGACCTCGCAAGTCTACACCTAATACACGCCTAACCAATATGATTTGCTCTCCCAAATCGACGTTTGGGGTACTATTAAGCAATAGGTCTTATTGATTATGCAACCTAACACTCATCCACTAATAAACATCAGGCAAGCCGGGATAGTAGCAACAATTTTTTTGTCATGCTGATGAACAATGGCGACCTAACACGCTCTTCCGTCACTAGCAGACGTTTGATAGATATATATTAATAATGGAACAACCTAAAACAAGATGCCCTGCTCTGCCAATTGGACGCGTTAAATTTAGTGTCACCAGCCACCAATACGACATTGTTGGTTGTGCAAGCCAAAACTCTCCAAATAATTAACAGAGGCCAAATCGTGCAAGCGGGGGTGCAGCATTAAATTTTGCCATGCTGATGAATAACGCCAACAACTTAACACGTTCTTCCATCACTAGACGTTGATGTAACCTTAAAACAGAGACTGTCCTTTTTAGCGTTCAAAACATACATCAAGTGGTGCAGGGGCAACGTTTACATTTCAAAATAAATATAAAAAAATTAATATCCAATCTTGACCACCCAACTCTACACCCCACAGCCACTTCTTTAAATACCAAAGATTCTTTCCTGTGCCAAAAGGACGTTAGAGTTTTTTTATTTTATTATTTTTTTAGAAAATGTTAGAGTATTGTTACCAATAAGTCTTGTGTACTGTGCGAGCCAACACTCACCAATATAATGAACACATCAAGACAAAGTCCAGCATACCGGGTTACTAGTAGCACTAAAATTTTCCATCACATCGATGACTTAACACGTTCTTGCATCATTAGAGGTTGATGTAACAATTTAATGGAACGACGACCTAGAGACTCTACAGCTTAGAGCACCTAACCAAGATGCTTTAAAATTTGATATATGGCCTTGCCAGTTTCGAGATGTCCATTGGTAGCGATGTGTGTTCAAACCTCTTGTTAACCCAATAAATATGCCAGTTAACAGAACACATAGTATGCCAAACAAGAAGCCAACTTGAGCCCATCTAATAAACAGAAACAAATTAAGTTTGAAAATGCCTGGAAATTCCCAAATCCACACCAACCATTATAAAAAATTAACAAAGATCTCTCAAATCTACATGTAAATGCTAATATAAGCTACTGAAACAATAATTCCCTTTTCTAAAAAAACTACAAACAACAATTTAACATCCAAAAGTTGAAACATACATTAGTAAATATATTTTTTATATTCTGTTCAAGATTGGAAATATATGTTTTTAAGGAAACCAAGTTGTAATGGCACTTAGAATTCACAATAAGTTATATTAACACTCATGATAATAAATTTATAAGTCGATGTCTTTACATTCACATTTCAACTAAACACGTATGATGCAAAATAAAAAAGGATCAATCGTTGATATTACGCATAAAACTTGTAGAAAATAAGAAATAGATCCTAAAATTCTCAAAAATGTAAAATATTTGCCATCAAATTGATAGACTACATGTCACCACGATAAATAATACTTGATGTATCTAAGCAATTAATAATCTTAAAATTTAGACAAAAGAATCAAAATTGAGGTCCGTGCCATCAAATTATAGAACACAGATTATTTCAACTTATTGTATGTTGGAGATACACAGATGTTCTAATCTAAAAAAACCATATAAATCAATATTTGATATATTATTACAATTGAATATAGACTAGAGTACATACTGTATCTATCTTTTAGAACATTAGTGAAGAGAAGAGGATATTTGTTATAAGTATTTTTTTAATTATGTCATATAAGATTCTAATCCATGCGAGCACGGTTGGAGAACTAGTTACCCCACATATATCAAGAAACTTATTTTCATCTAAACTGTATCCACCCTGTGAATAATTCTAGATCTCAAAATATTGACTGAGCTTTCAAAAAAATCAAGTGTTGGTGCTGCCTTTATATTTAAAATAAAGATTAAAATTAATCGCCAATCTTGACCTGGCAAGTCTACACCTCACAGGCACTTCTTTAAATACCAAGATTCTTTCCTCTGCCAAATGAACAATATAGTATTGTTTTTTCAGAAAACTTTACAGTATTGTTACGAATAAATCGTGTGCACTGTGTGAGCCAACACTCATCCAATATAATTCACAGATCGAGACAGTCTATTAAATCGGAGTTGGTAGTAGTAGCACTAAAATTTTCCGTCACGTCGATGACATAAACATGTTCTTGCATCATTAGAGGTCGATGTATCAAAAGATTGAACCATGACCTAGAGACATATGGTGCCAATTTCGAGATGTCTGTTGGTAGCGATGTGGCCAAACCTCTAGTTAACTGTTGGAGATGCGACTGAGCTGAAGACAAACCAGAACCCAACTTGAGCCCAACTAACAGAAACAAAGGGTGAAGATGCCTCGCCAACATGAACCCAACTAATTGATACAGGTGGGATCCATATCAAAACAGAAACTTAGATCCAGATATTGCGTTCACATATTAAAATTTTAATGAAAACCAACTAAAACTTTGAGAAATAAAGTCTGCAACTTTGTGTGGATTAACAAGATTTGATCTATATGTAACGCAAACATAAAAAGTCAGACCATAAATTTTGAAAAAACTCGTGTTCACGCTCAAAATTATGAGCAAAACTGATCATTTTTTTTAGTTTAGTGCGTATGACATTGGTCGACTTGTGCAGACAGGTGCAGGTAGATTTAGATATAGGTACCACATTAAAAGGTAGACCGTAAACTTAACCTTGATCATGTTCAAGAGCAAATATGATTTATCTTCTCGTTTGCATTTGCAAGCACAAGCTTCAAAATAGAGACATCTTCCATGAGCTTGCCTCACTTGTCAAAAAAAAGCATCATCTTTTCAGCCAAGCTTCAGACAGCACTTTTTGCTAGGCAAACTACCTAAGATTAAAAAAAAAAAAAACAGACCATGAGGATTCCAACCAAATAGACCTTGGCTATGTGACACACAACAAAGGATAGAAATGAATCTGAAAAAGATCAACTCCATTGAAATAAATTCTCTCCCAGCAGCAGGCTCAAATCGTCATAACTGGTAGTCTGATATGACTGCATTCATGCTTATTCACCATTTCTCAAAAATGATGTTGGATCGATTGAGTATTTTTATGGTTTAGGGTTTAGGGTCTGCATCGATCTAAGTTAGATGGAGTAGTTATATATAAAACAGAACAGAAAACCAAAACCTAGCTAGCCGGGTAGTGTTAGTCTGTAGGCCCAATATTTGGCCCAATTGGAGGCATGTTTATACGGCCTGACGGATAGACATAATGAATCCACGATACATTGTATCAATAGAGCTGTAGAGTACAAATAATTAACGGTATCTGGTGTGTGTATACGACAATTCGACAACGAAGGTTGTATATTTATGTGCTGGACGTGTCAGGAAAGCAACAGATCCAGCAGCTACAGACATACGCATGTTTATTATCTTTTGCATCGTGATGATGAGTTGTGGGTGGCACATTTGTTTTTGCAGGATTAGCTACTAGGTGGCACGAGAGTTGACCGGGTGAGGAGGATCGAGGATCACTGACCCAGAAGATGCGAATATTTCCATAGCAGCATGTGGTAGTGTGTCGTCATGTGCCTGCCAGTTGATTGATACTTGTGTACAAGATTAACATGAATATTTATCCGCTGGGTTTTGTGCCTATATATTATTGGTCGAGCTAGATCAAATAGTTCACGTCCTGTTCCTCCTTTCTTTATCGATATGTATACGACAAGGAATCTTGCATGTATATGAGCTGGACGCGTCAGGAAGGAGAGGAACCTCCAGCTGTTAGAGATTATTTTTGCATCGTGATGAGTTGGATCCTGTCAAAGTGTTGCTGTCAGAGTGTTGGGCTACGCTTAGGACGAAAGTTGTCAAAATGTTTATTATGCCAGCAGGACAGATTATATTAGGCGCACTGCATGTGCACGGCAATTACGTTGCTCTACCAGTCTACCATGCGAGAAGCATTACGTCTACCCCGTATATTTTGTATCCTAGATCGACTAGGTTCCTTGTACATAGATAAGAATATACTTACTCCATATAGACAATAAATAATAGCCGCATCTTTAGTTCCCCATTAGTCGTTTCAATATCTCGACAACAGGAACCATATATATACAAGTTTGCACCTAACACAAGGCACTACTGCAGAAAGGATCAACAGTGGCGGCTACTGTAGCACTGTAGGGGCGGCCAGCCATCCCTACCTAAGCGTGCTTACAGTGGGAGACCACTGTAAGGGCGGCCCTTATAGTGGTCCACTGTAAGGGCGGTTGGTGATCCAGCCGCCCTTACAGTGACATCAACTGTAAGGGCGGCTAGTGTTCCAGCCGCCCCTATAGTGTACCACTGTAAGGGCGGCTCAATCTAGGGCCGCCCTTACAGTTAATTTTTAGCATAAAAAATAAAAATTACAATAAGGAAATAAAGCAATCAAAGCTAACCACCACACACAGATATATATATATATATATATATATATATATATATATATATATATATATATATATATATATATATATATATATATATATATATATATATATATATATATATATATATATATAGACACACACACACATCCACAAACACACAAGCACAGTTTAAACCATCATTACAAGCTCTCCCTAAGCCACAAATCAAGATAAGTCATTCATTTCTCAATTTGATGTTACTATCTTCCTAAGTCATAAATCAAAGGCAACATGAGCTATTGCTTTCTAAATGAAGTGTTTGTGGCACAACCAAGATACTCAACATTTTAGATGGTAGTAGCTAGCTAGCTCAGTACCTTTCATCTTGTTAACATCCTCTGCTGCAAGCATGGCTGCCTAAGGGAAATAAGCATCACAGATTGCTTTAACCTTCATGCTACCTGCTTTAACCTTCATCACAGACAGTTCACAGCATATCCAAGTTCCCTAGGAATAGCATGACATCCAAATATTATTTCACCTGAGTAAAAATAGAGTACTTCGTTAAGAACATATTTATAGATGCTATTAATCCAAGTCTTGAAGGAAAACAACTGAATCAATGCATATATAACTGTGCAGCTCTTCTAGGACTAAAGTGAGTATGCAGTCCCGTGCCCTCACTTGCAGGAGTACAGAACAGGGTCTAGTGATGGATCAGTAAATTTCTCAGCAAGTTGTTCTATTTGCATGCAACTAGAAAACCAGACCATAAATTCAGAGCTGCAGTTCAACGATGAATAGGATTTAGGCACTAGCTGTGGCAATTTAAAGCTCTATTTGATACAAACGTGCATAAAGAATTAGGCCAAAATACTTCTAATTGCTTGTGATTCTCATTCAAGGTATCTAACTCATCCTGATTTTAACAACAAGTAGAACTGCACCTTGCAAAACATCTGTCATGAAGTGCCTAGCTCCCATGCCCTCACTTGCCTTGCTTGGTACAAGGCTGCAACCTGCAAATGAACAAAAATTCACTGAAACAAATGGCTATATGCATCCAGAATACAGTGAAGTAGCTTCCTGACTACCATAGATCCAATTAATAAGCAGTAGTAGTACAATGAACTTCCAAAGAATAATTTAACATGCGTAGTAGCAGTACACTTAATGCATTGGTTTTGCTTTTAGATTTTGGGAAAAAAAGATGTCCCTAAATACCTTATATTCCTTATAACAAAGTCAGAGATCAATGCCTCTTGCAGGGCGCTAGTTGCAGCAGTTGTCAAGTCTCCCTAGCACAAACAAACCCTGCATCATATATAATTACAATTAGTTTATGCCATCATAAACTGCTGCTCTATTTCCCTATTGGTCGTCTAAAAATTTGACCAACATTGTCAATAAACAAACAAGCAGGCTGCACGAAACATCCAACAGGACAGATCTTTATCAGGTTGTCATGGTAGATTGGGCAGGACTGCAATCCTAAAATTCCTGCAACAAAGCAATGTTTAATACACTGCAGGTACTAAGCGGGATTACATTAAGCTGTAATGTTAACAAGAACTGGCCAAATTTAACTCGAGCAATATCTACTTCTATATATTTCAGTTAATAGGAGTACACATGTATATTAATTTTAACAAGAATAAGCAAAACAAGGCGATCAGTTAGGAGTACACTGAATGTGGAGTAACTAAGATCAAACTAAGCCTCGGTCCACACTGAGCAAATTTAAAGGCAACTGCTAGACTTTCTACAACAAATCTCGATGACACATTGAAGCTCTGCATGAACTACGCATTCATTTTTGCCATGTGATAAATCTACTGAGACATCTGGGATGCATAAAGCACACTAAAAAATTCAAGCCCCTCCCGCTCAAGCCATTTAATCAATCGCAGGACACTGCGAGCGACCATCGCCATTTAATCAATCGCAGGACACTACCATGGAATCCAGATCCGGAGATATGAGACCCTTACCTTAGTGGAGGTGAGCCCATGCTTGGTGTGGCCGAGCTCGTGCTGCGGTAGCGACCTCCTGCACGAGCGCCGCGTGCATCGTGGCCAGTCACTGGTTCTGGAGGGGAGGAGCCGTCGAGCACTCTCCACCGTCGCCGACTACAGGACTCGAACTCGCCGCTGCCACAGCTGCCTCTTCCGGCCTGTGTCCTCCCTCACTAGATCCGACATGCCTTGGGGAACAGATGGCCGGGTCCATGCCCTCCTCACCGCATCCACACCGGAGCTGTGCGGGGCGACTGAAAAACAGCGAGCGGCAAGCGCTGCACAGCAAGCGGTGCGGGTCGAGCATTGAGACGAGGGAGGTCGAGCACTAGATAAGGGAGAGGGTGTGCCGGCGAGAGGAGGAGAGGGTGCGTGTTGACGGTCGTTAAGTGCCAATTTTTACCGTCAACTAAACATGAGAAAGGACTAAAATATGTTCACCAACTAGATATAGGGGTTATACTAACGGAATTCCACGAGTTTTGGTGAATGTCTGTTTCTGCAGGGTGTCAGCTGAAAATACCCAAGGAAGGCCCACATGTCAGGTTTACATAGAGATAATCGAGAACCGGTGAAAATTCTGTCATCTGGAAGGTTCGAGAAGGCTCTGGACCAAACGGGAGCCCGAACCGGCTCGGTGGAGAGTTGGCCGACTCCCCCCCTTGGGCGGCCGACTGCCACTTCAGCCAATCAGCATCAGCCTCGCGGATCCCTGTTCCACCGCCTTTGAGGATGAATAATAATCGTCCGTTTAGGTCGGTTTGATCCGAGGGCTGCGGTGCATCCTAGGGGGCTATATAAGCAGGGCCCCTGGCCCCTGGAGGAGGAGGCATCCCTTGAAACCCTAATTCATTATTTCCAGAGAGGATCAGGTGAGAGAGGTCCCTTGAATGGATCTCCTCCCTAGAGCCTAGCATTCAAGATAGATAGAGAGAGTATAGGGTGGAGGTAGAGTTGGAGGAAGCCCGGCATGTCGGTGTCTTCTCTCCGGTTGTACCTGCGGGATCAAGTCTCCTAACCCGAGGCTTGGTTCTAGGATCATTCTGCAATTCAACTTCTAATACTAGTAAGTTCTTGTTATTATTGCTCTTTGGTTTACGAGTTTACTTTATTCGCTTCCGGTTGGGAATAGAGTAATCGTTCGTAGCGTAAGCATGGTGCTTGGGCTAGGTTCACTCGTAGATGCTCCCTGTCTGGCCGGAACCGTGGTAGTAGCGGGGGAGATGACAGTCCCTTTGTTACCTTTGTAATCCACTTCCCGTCAGTAGGTAAGGTAGGTCCAAAAGTGCTAGGTTAAGCATCCTCTGTGGTGTCTTTTCTTAGGTGCTCCCATAGAGTAGTAGTTGCAAAGCTTGCCATAGGTTGGAAGGAGACTGTGGTAGTAATCCTCTCTATATCGCTCATTACCTTGTTTGTAGCTCAGGGGTTAAGTATAGACTTGGGTTAGTCAGATGCACGTTTTCTCCTAGCGGATAAATAAATAACGATACTCGGGGAATATCTCGGGTGAAGTGCTCACCGATATCCGTGCGCTTGCGGATTATTTCTCTTTGATTCTTTCGTGTGCGTATCTAGTATCAACAAGCATTTCCGCGCCGTTGCCGGGGAGAAAGACGGTCTCATTGAGATAATCTTAAGTCATGCTTAGCCTTGTATTATACTTTTATCTTTTTGTATTTTTCTTTTGCCTTTTCTTTTCTATCCTTATAGATAACCCAAATTCCACGCCTATCCACCAATATCTTGCACCCATGAGCACATGCTTAGAGCCTCTAGAACCCATGATTTTCACATCTAGCTATGAGCTACACCAATCGTGGGTTGCAATAGGTCAAAGCCAACCCTTTTCTACGGCTAGAGTCCTATCTTCTAATCAAGAAGGTAATGTACCCAAGGTCCTATCTTCTAACCATGGAGAAGGTAATGAACCCAAAGTCCTATCTTCGATCAAGTAGGTAATGAACTTTTTGCTACACTTAGGGAATCTTTTAATCTTCCCATAAATTTAGGTCTAGACCTAGCCTTACAAGACCATGTTCTTCTTCATCATTTTTATACGGGTCTTGATAATATCACCTTTGGAGGAGTTTTCCTTTCTTTATCCATTAGTAAAGTGAGGTTTGTCCTTATTATTAATGGACACACTCCTTGCACTAGCCTTCATGATAACATCCTAGAGGTAGAGAAGGAATCATCCCCCAAACTAGAAGAGGAAGTTTCCATAGCCACTTTGCAAACATTCCAATCCCATGATTTGGCTATCCATCCCAAACCTGTAGTACTCCAAAATTCTCTAAGGAAAGACATAATTCTATCCTTAGAAATTCTTTTTGATGACAATTTTGGGAGGAGCGTAAACTTCTTGCTTCATAAGAGATCTTTTAGTGCATACATTGTTAATCTTCTCAAGAAGAGATCTCTTAGAAAGCATCTCACACCCAATCCCTTTGAAGGACGTTTAGAAAGACTCAAGGATGGCATATCAAGTGATGCCATGGAAGGAGAGCGTAGCCATCTAGAAACCACCTTTGTCTTCTCTCCTTTTGTGCCCACATCAAATATAGAATACGAACCCACCTTTAAACCCATCCTTGACCCCTATGACTCATTCTATGCTCTTTCTCCTAAACCTCCCGACGATCCTAGAAATATGTGTACATATCCCATGCAAAGGAATCATCGAGAACATATAGAGGATCTTGAAGAGCAACATCCATGGCTAGAGAGCATTAAAAACCTATGTGCTATTGCCATTGAATGGATGGATAAGGACTTAGATGAGATCATTTCGAGAGACGATCCAAGGGGAATTTTGGACATTTATGTCGAGTCACCCTTGGAAGTGGAAGATGATGGAGGCTTCAATGAGCAAAGTAGTTACTTCTTAAACACCCCATCAAGACCTTGCTCATATGAAAAATCTCCTGATTCACTTAGTCTCTCCAACATTACCGCACATAAGATCTTCAACCCCCTCATGCTCCCTATTCCTACAGATTTTGAGAGGGTGGTTGTAGACATATATACTTATCATAAATATTGTAGATCTCATTGTGTTGAATCCTGAGATTAGTGCACATAGATTGGTGTTGGAGGGGAACCACTTCACCAATTCACATCTTGAAGGTTTCCCAAGGACAAGCTTAGTGTCCTAAAACAAGCCTTTATTGAGACCATGACATGAGTGTACACCTTTTTTGTGTTGTCCTTGTTAAATAAGCATAGAGTTATAATTATGAAAATATTCCTTTGGGTATTCTTGCCACTAACCTTTCCAGGTTCGATACAAAAAGATCGAAGGAATAACAAATGCAAGGTATGTCCAACCAATCATTATGCAACATTGAATTGCATTCATCCAATCTTGATTTGCCGAATTCAAGCTTGGGGGATATACTTCCATAAATACATCTTTTGTCATGTTGCTACATTATTTTGGTTGCCCCTACCTTTGGCATGCTCACTTTGCTAAACATCAATCATGCTCTGCCATCTTTGTTTGAGTAAATCTCTATCTTTGCTTTCATACCACCTTTGTTTGCTATAGTATATGTAGGTTTTGAGGTATTTTCATACACCTTTTAAATTAGGCAAGGTGCTTAGTTTAAATTGTTTTCTGAATTGAGTTAGATAAGGTTTCTAGTTTAATTCTTGAACCAAAAGGTGTCTTGATCCTACTTCAAAAGGCTTTTAAATTAAGCGTGGTGCTTAGGTTAAAATGCCTTCCTAAATCAAATTAGACGTGGTGTCTAGGTTGATCTTTGAGCCGATAGTATGCTATAGTAGATGTTGGAATATTTTGTTGGACTAACCCCTATGGAGACAAACTTCCAAATCCAAGTTGGGAAAGTCCAGAGATGAACTCACATCGAGATAAAGCAAGGCATATGATGAACTCGAACAACTTCGCACAAAAGACAATAGCTCATTCATCATCCAAGAAAGAATTGAAAGAATCCACGGCATGCCTATTCATGGTGAACCTGCCAAATCACCACTTCTGTGATGGAGCAAAGAAGGAGACAAGAGTCCCACAAGAAGGATCTACATCAATAGCACTCACCCAAAGGAAGTGGATGAACAAGGCGACAAGCTATGAGCAACCTTGAAGACATCATAGCATTGAGCTCAAAACTCGAGTAAGGTCACCAATGAGAAGTTGGGTGCAACTCACCTCATTTTGGCCAATCAAAGACTGCTCTCGTTATTCTTGAAAACACCATCTTGCATGTCGGCAACAAGGACAAGCATGGCATGAGCATGCATCCTTGTGTCAACCAATCACCAACAAGGGTTGACTACCGACAAGCCCAAGAAGATCATGAACAACTACATTTGCAAGATGATGTCCCTATGCCATTGGAGATGAAGCCTGCATCAATTAATGAAGTCCCTTCCTTGATCATCAAGACGGATGGCGTATCATTAAGCGCAACTCTTCGCCATCTTTGCTAGAAGACAAAGACCATCAAGGAAGAACTCGAGTCTACATCTCCAATGAACATCAATTAGTCGACCAAGGCTCAAAGCAAAAATCAAGAATGGTTGACAAAAGAAGATCATGCAACTGTCCATCCTAGACTGGATAGTCCAAAGAAAAGAAGAATGCAAAGGAGAGATCTTTGCTCTAGAATCGAGATCCTCTCCGACGGACTTCGGAACGAGAGGATGGACGAGTGTCTAAAGAACATAGAGTTACAACACACTTCGAGGGATGATTCAACACACACACTTGGCTTCGGTGATGAGCAACAACCGCTTGGGGAGGAAGGCCGCCGACTCCTCTAATGATGATCGAGCAATGCTCTTCCTCTTCTCAAGCCTCCATCGCTCGGCATACCGGTTTGCAATTCCTCCACTCGCAATTACTTCCTCTTTATAAGTTTGACTTTTTTCTATAGTTGTCATACACACAAATCAAACTTAAGACAAAGTAAAATCAATCCTTAAGAGAAGAAGTAATCTTTGAGTAAATGTTTTATGCTAATTAAAATTTTCAACCCAATCTTTTTTGTAGCATAGAATATGATCTTAGCTCTATGACAAATCTACCCTTGTTATTATATTCCTTCGGGTATGTATTGTCCACTAATCCTCTCTGAGAGAAGAAACAATAAGTGGAGCACTAGGTCGAGGGAGAGGCCCACTAGAAGCATCTTCTCTTCATCCCAGGGTGCTCCAGTGATGAAGTTCTGAACCTGCAACATGCACACTAAACAAGATGCTAGCATCACAATTAAAGGTTCACTTCAAACCGTTGGAGAAGGAAAGAACATGGATGACCCCTTCCTCAAGAGATATCAACTCAAGAGGTACAGTTCTCAAGGTCTCTACCTTTGAGATCAAATGAAGCACCGAAGGAGTGAACATGACAAGAAGTCCTATTCAGAAGACTTAAAACACCAAACCCTTGCCAAGGAGGTAACTTGGTAGTTATCCATATTTCCCACTTCAGCATTGCATAAGTTTTTCCTTTAGCATATTTACTTTCTGCATAATCAGTTCTTGTTGCATATTTACTTTGTTGCATCTGCATTAGAAAAGAAAATAATTTTGTCTTGCATTCCATCTAGAAAATGCTAAGCCCTATGTGAATAATTTTGTGGTGCGACAGCCCACAAAGATATCCAACGTGGTGGCATAAAAATAAGCTTTCATCTTAGTTGCATTCTTGTCTACATACCATAAAATATAAAATTGCAAAAATATTAAGATCCTACTAAAAAGATTTTATGTTAAGAAGGTTCTAAACATTCAAGGCTTAGAGGTTTATCACTAATGCTTAATCGGTTCCACAAGCTTTGTTGTCTATTTGAGCCTCACGGTAACATCAAGGATCAAGAAGAGCTAACAGCCGAAGACATCCAGTCCCCTCGTCGAGTGTCTTTGTCTCACGACACTTGAACGCTGTCTCCAACAACAACTATCCACGATACTCCGGAGGAGCAAGTACTCCTTCACGCGATCAAGAACAACACCAACAAATTACATCAACATCCGGCTTGGGGAGAGCAACCCCGTATATCCAGCTAAGTATCACTAGCTTATCTATTCCATTTATTAAGTATGCTATTTATGAGAGTATGTGAAGAGTTACGTGCTAAAATGAACCCTAGAATAAGCTCTTATATGGAAATGATGAATAGTTGCTCTGCCGTAATTCCTTTCAAGTACCTAGTTTTCAACCTTGCACTCTCCCGAGTTTTGGACACAACCCATTTAGATTTGAGATTTACTCGAACCGAAACTTGTGGGTAGTGAATGCTTGATCTAAGTCTAGGTAGTTGACGGAAATGATATGGGAAACTTTTGAGTTGCTGTCCATCTTGTTCCTAGAGATACTAGAGTTCTGGAGAGTTTATCTTTTAAAATCTTAAAATTTCTGCATGATGAGTTCCGGTATGACGAGAGTTCAAAATTCCTACCACAGCCATACATTCATGCTTACTAGATTAGGAAAACCCATCTATTTGTATAGATCATATTGTAGGCTTGAGTGTAGTCTTTATAGGCATTGAGTGTGGTTATCTTTTGTGGACCCATAAGGAACCGGTCATGCGGTTAAAGTCAATACTATGTGCTCTCCATCCATTGATCTATGCTACTTGTCCTCGAAGCATGCACCCATTTTATAAATACTACATTCATTCCCGTGCTACTTCGTCCCTAGAAGTACCACCTACATATAGATCCACATCCACCACATATTGTGCTATCTCTACCCCTGGAGATACGCACCTATCTTGCTCCTACCTTGGGAGTACGCATTCCCACATATTGTCTTGTCTCTACCCCGGAGATACGCACTTATCTGCTCCTACCCCGGGAGTACGCATCCATCCATCCATTCATTCATCCATCCACAAAATACATACGCCACTCATTTCACTTCATCCAGAAAAGGTTCTACTCCTATCCTGGGAGTGAACATCTAGAAATAATCATCGCCGTTCCATTTGCCTACATAAAAGCTCCAGTCATTATCATTTCAAGTTATACACTCCCCGTTGCTAAAGTTTCGTTTTCAGAGGATTGGTTGCTCTAAAAAAAAGAAAAAAAGAAAAAAAAGAAGAAAGAAAGAAAGAAAGAGTAGCCAAGTCCTTCCCTTCAAGAAGTTTCAAGGTTTCCGAATAAAGGGAGTCATGTTATCCCCAAAGGAGCAAGTGTAGAAGTAGATGTTCACCAAGTGATCACCCCTCATAATCATTTCCTTGTCATCATCATCTTATCATCCATTCCATTCCCTCATTCACATGCACATATGACTTTATTATTATTTTAGTTCCTATTGGATCCATGTCTTAAGCGTGCAATATATGCAAGTGAGTTTGAGTGTCTCCCCATAAGCTCCACATAAGCCTATTAGAAGTAGGGTGAGAGAGAGAAGGCAACCTCACTATGCCTTAATTCCAAAAATACCACATATTCTGAGAGTAGAGAGAAGGCATACACTACACATGCCTTGGTAAGGATCCAGAAATACCACAAATGAGAGACTTGAGAGGGTCATACATGGAATCTCTGAGTTTTATTTGAAAATCTTGCAAAAAACTCCGGAATAATAGTTGATCAAAGAGCGAGAAACATAGCGCTTGACTTGACCGTTCTGTCTTTCAACTGCTCAAGACCCAAGTGACGGCTACAAGCCCCATGGTGAAAGGTAATATGAGTAAGTTTTGAGTCGAATAGTTCACTCTAATCCGGAGGAGAGTTCTTGTTTGAACGCATGTGTACTTTTGAGGCGTGAAAGCATTGTAGCAACTCCCGATCCATCAGGTTTATCTTTGCTCGAGAGACGAGCAAAGGGTAAGCTTGGGGGAGTTGTTGACGGTCGTTAAGTGCCAATTTTTACCGTCAACTAAACATGAGAAAGGACTAAAATATGTTCACCAACTAGATATAGGGGTTATACTGACAGAATTCCACGAGTTTTGGTGAATGTCTGTTTTTCTGCGGGTGTCGGTGAAAATACCCAAGGAAGGCCCACATGTCAGGTTTACATAGAGATAATCGAGAACCGGTGAAAATTCGTCATCGGAAGGTTCGAGAAGGCTCGGACCAAACGGAGCCCGAACCGGCTCGGTGGAGAGTTGGCCGACTTCTGGGCGCCGCGCCACTTCGGCCAATCGGCATCGGCCTCGCGGATCCTGTTCCACCGCCTTTGAGGATGAATAATAATCGTCCGTTTAGGTCGGTTTGATCCGAGGGCTGCGGTGCATCCTAGGGGGCTATATAAGCGGGGCCCCCTGGCCCCCGGAGGAGGAGGCATCCCTTGAAACCCTAATTCATTATTTCCGAGAGAGGATCGGGTGAGAGAGGTCCCTTGAATGGATCTCCTCCTAGAGCCTAGCATTCAAGATAGATAGAGAGAGTATAGGGTGGAGGTAGAGTTGGAGGAAGCCCGGCATGTCGGTGTCTCCTCTCCGGTTGTCCCCTGCGGATCAAGTCTCCAAACCCGAGGCTTGGTTCTAGGATCATTCGCAATTCAACTTCTAATACTAGTAAGTTCTTGTTATTATTGCTCTTTGGTTTACGAGTTTACTTTATTCGCTTCCGGTTGGGAATAGAGTAATCGTTCGTAGCGTAAGCGTGGTGCTTGGGCTAGGTTCACTCGTAGATGCTCCCTATCTGGCCGGAACCATGGTAGTAGCGGGAGATGCCAGTCCCTTTGTTACCTTTGTAATCCACTTCCCGTCGTAGGTAAGGTAGGTCCAAAAGTGCTAGGTTAAGCATCCTCTCGTGGTGTCTTTTCTTAGGTGCTCCCATAGAGTAGTAGTTGCAAAGCTTGCCATAGGTTGGAAGGAGACTGTGGTAGTAATCGTCTCTATATCGCTCATTACCTTGTTTGTAGCTCAGGGGTTAAGTATAGACTTGGGCTAGTCAGATGCACGTTTTCTCCTAGCGGATAAATAAATAACGATACTCTGGAATATCTCCCGGGTGAAGTGCTCACCGATATCCGTGCGCTTGCGGATTATTTCTCTTTGATTCTTTCATGTGCGTATCTAGTATCAACAGTGCGTCGGCGAGAGGAGAGTGGAGCGCACCCTTTGCGGTGCGGGGAGCGGGGGCAACGTGAGCTGCGCGGGTGGGGATTGAGATGGGAGCGGCGCGGGTGGGGATTGAGATGGGAGCGACGGGAGTGGAGTTTTCTAGGGTTTCAAGTCCGTTTTATACCTAATGGACGCAACCGGGGCCCGTTTGATCTCGAATCGATGGCCGAGAAAAAATGGGCTAAGAGATTCGGGCCCATTAGGTCCGGTATTTATTATTTTTAAATTTTTATTATAAAGTTTGTTGTTATTATTTAAGACTCTTAATGAAATCAAATGAAAAAGTTGGCAACAACAAAATTATAGAACTCATTTTGATATATAATTTTTTTATTGTCATTTCTTCATTTGAGTTTGTTTAAACTATTTAAAATTTAAATTTTAAAATATAAGAAATTCAAATAGATATTTTTAGGTAGTAAGTAATTTCAAATGAAACAGTCGTCAACAACAAGATTGTATAGCTTATCAAGATTCATATTTCGTGTAATGGTCACCTTTTTATCCGAGTGGGTTTGGACCACCCAAACTTTAAAATTCTAAATTTTCACGGCTACACGCGGGTTTTCGACACCCTAGACGATCCCACCTTGGAAAGTCATGAATAGCAAGTTTGATCCACTCATCAAGACCTACGGTTGATACATAGGACATTTTGCATTTGACGAAGTGTTACGAAAGTGCGGTTCTAAATCCACAGTCCCGCATAAAATTTCATTAAGTGTGTGGGATTCAAGAATTTATGACCATAGTTTACCAACACTTTCTCAAATGCCAAAATATTCTATGTATGGAATGTGTATCTTGACGAGCTCTAACTATCATGTATTCAATAGTTTTTCATTTAAGATCATTTAGTGACTCGTTTGACCAGGTTGACCATGTCTCGCCTTGGATTCTCAAAACCTATAACCAGAGTTTACTGAAACTTTTCCAAATGCAAAAGTGTCCTATGTATGAAAGTTAGACCTTGGTGGGCTCTAACACCCATGCATTTAAAGGTTTTTCATTTGAGGTCGTCTAGTGCCTCGTTTGACCTAGGTTGACCAAGTCAAACCTTTGTTTTTCCATAAAAGACGCTTTGACCGGACCCTAAATGTCCTCAGATGCGAAAGTGATGAATAATAAGTTTGTCCACGTCATCAAGATACACATTTGGTGTAATGGTCACCTTTTCATCTGAGAGGGTTTGGACCACTCAAACTTTAAAATTTCAAATTCTCACGGCTACACGCGGGTTTTCGACACCCTAGACGGCCCCACCTCGGAAAGTCATGAATACCAAGTTTGATCCACTCATCAAGACCTACAGTTGATACATAGGACATTTTTGCATTTGACGAAGCGTTACGAAAGTGCAGTTCTAAATCCACAGGTCCCGCATAAAGTTTCATTAAGTCTGTGTGGCATTCAAAAATTTGTGGCCATAGTTTACCAACACTTTCTCAAATGCGAAAATGTCCTATGTATGGAATGTGTATCTTGGTGAGATCTAACTACCATGTGTTCAAAGTTTTTTCATTTGAGGTCATTTAGTGCCTTGCTTGACCAGGGTTGACCATGTCTCGTCTTGAATTCTCAAAACCTGTGACCAGAGTTTACTGAAACTTTTCCAAATGCAAAAGTGTCCTATGTATAAAAGTTAGACTGGGTGAGCTCTAACACCTATGTATTCAAAAGTTTTTCATTTGAGGTCATTTAGTGCCTCGTTTAACCTAGGTTGACCAAGTCAAACCTTCGTTTTTCCATAAAAGACGCTTTGACCAGACCCTAGATGTCCTTAGATGCGAATGTGATGAATAACAAGTTTGTCCACCTCATCAAGATACATATTTGGTGTAATGGTCACCTTTTTATCGAGAGGGTTTGGACCACTCAAACATTGAAATTTTAAATTTTCACGGCTACACGCGGGTTTTCGACACCCTAGACGGCCCCACCTCGGAAAGTCATGAATAGCAAGTTTGATCCACTCATCAAGACCTACAGTTGATACATAGGATATTTTTGCATTTGACAAAGCGTTACAAAAATGCAATTCTAAATCCACAGGTCCCGCATAAAGTTTCATTAAGTGTGTGTGGGATTCAAGAATTTGTGACCATAGTTTACCAACACTTTCTCAAATGCCAAAATATCCTATGTATGGAATGTGTATCTTGATTAGCTCTAACTACCATGTATTTAAAAGTTTTTCATTTGAGATCATTTAGTGCCTCACAGGGTTGACCATGTTTCGCCTTGGATTCTCAAAACCTGTGACCAGAGTTTACTGAAGCTTTTCCAAATGCAAAAGTGTTCTATGTATGAAAGTTAGACCTTGGTGAGCTCTAACACCCATGTATTCAAAAGTTTTCCATTTGAGGTCATTTAGTACCTCATTTGACCTAGGTTGACAAAGTCAAACCTTCGTTTTTCCATAAAAGACGCTTTGACCGGACCCTAGATGTCCTCAGATGCGAAAGTAATGAATAGCAAGTTTGTCCACCTCATCAAGATACACATTTGGTGTAATGGTCACCTTTTCATCTGAGAGGGTTTGGATCACTCAAACTTTGAAATTTCAAATTTTCACGGATACACGCGGGTTTTCGACATCCTAGACGGACCCACCTCGGAAAGTCTGAATAGCAAGTTTGATCCACTCATCAAGGCCTACAGTTGATACATAGGATATTTTTGCATTTGACGAAGCGTTACAAAAATAAAGTTCTAAATCCACAGGTTCCGCATAAAGTTTCATTAAGTGTGTATGGGATTCAAGAATTTATGACCATAGTTTACCAACACTTTCTCAAATGCTAAAATATCCTATGTATGGAATGTGTATCTTGATGAACTCTAACTACCATGTATTCAAAACTTTTTCATTTGAGGTCATTTAGTGCCTCACCAGGGTTGACCATGTCTCACCTTAGATTCTCAAAACCTGTGTCCTATGTATGAAAGTTAGACCTTGCTGAGCTCTAACACCCATGTATTCAAAAGTTTTTCATTTGAGGTCATTTAGTTCCTCGTTTGACCTAGGTTGACCAAGTCAAACCTTCGTTTTTCCATAAAAGACGCTTTGACCGGACCCTAGATGTCCTCAGATGCGAAAGTGATGAATAGCAAGTTTGTCCACCTCATCAAGATACACATTTGGTGTAATGGTCACCTTTTTATCGAGAGGGTTTGGACCACTCAAACTTTAAAATTTCCAACTTTCATGGCTACACGCGGGTTTTCAACACCCTAGACGGCCCCACCTCGGAAAGTCGTGAATACCAAGTTTGATCCACTCATCAAGACCTACAGTTGATACATAGGAAATTTTTGCATTTGACGAAGCGTTACAAAAGTGCAGTTCTAAATCCATAGGTCCCGCATAAAGTTTCATTAAGACTGTGTGGGATTCAAGAATTTGTGACCATAGTTTATCAACACTTTCTCAAATGCCAAAATATCCTATGTATGAAATGTGTATCTTGATGAGTGTTGGCAAATCTTAACGCACACCGACTAAAGTAAAGATAATCACGAGTGGCGCCTGGTAGCAATGCTTACTGCAAGCCTGAACTATCACCAGAGAGAGGGTGTCACAATTCCTCCTCGAAATGACCTAGGAATTCTAAGCAAGGCTAGACTCTAGTGATGACGCAAGATATGCCAAGGGTAACTCTGCAAGCGCACAGGTACCGCTGTAGCACTTCAACCGGGTGAGTATCCGCGGTGTCGTAACTTGTAGTTCGCTCACAGGAAAGCGGACTAGGACTCTCTAATAAATGGGTGGATGGATATCCGTGGTGGTTCTACTCAATCTAAGTTATCAGTGTTAACAAGGGGATAGGTTGTAATGGATAAGAGTGATGAACTAAGGGTAACTGGTAGGTAGCTAGCTAGGTGGGAGGACAACGAGTGAGTATGGACTCCTATGTATCTAACTCTACTTCTGTGTTCTAATCCTACTAATGTAATGACTTAACTAGACTAATGCCTAAACAATCTATGTGATAGGGGAAGTCGACTGACAAGTAGGAGGGGCAATCCCCTACTCCAGCAGACCTTTGGCTTATGGTCGCCCTAGAGACCAAACCCAACGCAAATAGAACTATATAGAGATGGAGTCCTATCACGATTCGCCGTTCCCGCTAATATACGTCGGAATGTTGAATTAAGGTTGCATCCACTAATAAGCACTAGTCTAAGCACCAGCTACCACGTAAGTAGCCTCAGCCCCAGTTGGTAGTGAAACACACACAAAGGATTTAGGCACTAAACTAGCTAAGACTCTACACTAAGGGGACTAAGACACAACACTACTATACTAGTATAGTAATGCACTAAGTAAATACTTAAAGTAAAGACTTAATAAAGTAAAGGAAGAATATATTAATAAAGAAAGTAATATAAGAGGAAAGGTACAAGAGCTATACCAGACTCTCCAGAAGACGACTCTGGAGACCCGAGCTTCGCTCGACTCGACTCTAACTCCCACTCTAGACTAGACTACACTACACTTGATATCCCAAGAGAGCTTGAGAACACACTTGTGGACTACTTGGGGATACACTTGGGGATGGAACTAGGGGGTATTTATAGTGGAGGTGGAGTAGGGGTTACTCCGGTGCCACGTCAGCGATCCGTGTGCTCCTCCACCATGCACCCTTGGATCCACCGACCTTCCCACCGACTTGAATGGACGTCTATCGGCATGGGACACTTGGAGGCCATGCGGGGAAGTCGGTGGAGAGGCAACCGACCTTGGGGTGGGCCCACATTCGGGTCGGCCGGCCGGGGGTTGGCTGACCTATGGGTCCCACCACCCTTCTAGAAGGTCTAGGTGGTGTCTTGGGAGCAATATCTCGGGTGGCAGGCCACCGGGGCCGAGGTCGGCCGGCCGCACCGGGGTGCCTAGCCCGCTGCGGCTTCCTAGTGCTTTGTCCTTTGTCACGTGTAGTCTTGTCCGAATTTGGGTTCACTTGATCCCTTGCTTGCTTCTATGTGAATCCTTGGACCAATGTGCTAAGTGATTGGAACATTGAGTTGTAGCACATTTAGATCCAGGGGAAGGTCTCCCTGTAGCATGTCAAGGACCCTGCTTTGATGTCGGCTCCTGGTGAGACCAGCACCAGGTCGGTAGACCTGGGTTTTGGGTCCCACAGGGCCTATTTCCATCTTCCCTGCATTTCACAAGCTAAGAGTACAAGTGGAACTTTATTAGTGATAAGTGTGCTCATGTGATGCTTATCTTCCTTCCATCAAGGACTGTTGATGGGTTTTTAGGTATACCATAACATGTCTTATTTCCCGTCAACAAGATCCCCAAGCTTAACCTTTGCTCATCCCGAGCAAACGATCAAAACTTGGTTCGATTGGATCAGGTATTATTACTAAGTTAACATCTCAATAGTACTAAGTGCACAACAAAGAACTTCTCCTTGAATGGAAAAATTAGCAATGTTAACACACCAATATTACTCTAGCACTCATGGGGCTTATGGCATTAACTTAGTCTTGGGATGTTGGAAGATAGAACAGCTTTGACTAGAGCATCTACTTTTCTCATTCTTTAGCAAGTATCATGCCAGAGGTTTTTGATAAGTTTTTCAAAAAGAAGTCTTAATGTTCCTCATATGGTTTCTCTCAAGTCACTCAAGTGGTGTATGAATCCTTACCAAGGCACATCATGTGTTTGCCTTTCAAAACATCCTACCTCTAATAAGGCTTTATGTGGAGCTCAAGTAGGTATGTCAAGGAATAGCATACTCGCAATGCATATGTTGTCTAGTTAAGAAAACTTGGACCACAGAAGAGACTCATCGTACTCCCAGATCAAGATGTAAAATGAGGTGAGTGGAATGAAGGAATGTGATGGATGGTAAGGTAATGGAAGAGAAGGTAGATGTATGGTGGATGAGGTTGCTCCTTTATTTGATTCTATCTCTCTTTCTACTTCTATTGAGACAAGGCTAGCTCTCTCTTCTTTTTTTTAAAGGATCTATCCATGGAGTAGATGCCTAGCCTTTTTGGGGTGTGTCTCATCTAACAAATTGATAACTTAAGAGAGGATTTCTAACATTTGGAATATGGAGCAACCTATATGATGGAGATGGTGAATATGGAGGTGCGTACTTCTAGTGTAGAAGTAGCACAAGAATGGTGGTATGGATGAAGATGCGTGCTCCCAGGGTAGGAGTAGCATATGAATGGTTGCGTACTTCCGGATTAGAAGCAGCATATTTGGTGGTATGTGGATCTTGATCTTAGGGGCATGACAAATCTCTAACACAGGTTCTACAAGACTTAACCAAACTCAACGCAAGCGAGTAGCTTATGTAGAAGGCTTTTTTAATATGCAAAGTATATATGGCCGTGGTAGGAAATTCAACACCATTGAGGAATAATTAAGTTTTCATTCATTTTCAAAATAAATTCTCTGGCAATCATGCGTGCTTAGAACAATAGTATAGAGCTCTTATCTCAACTATATCATATCTCACAATAACTTAGACTTTGTTTTAGCACTTGCAACCCACTAAGTGATCAAGTTCATGATGGTTAAAAGTGCCAAGTAATCCAAACTTAGAGAAGTGCTAAGTTGTAAACAAGCACTAGAGAAACATTAACTAGCAATTTCATCATCATTTCCATAGGAAGACTAGCACACATGAAGCACATGTACAAAACGGAAATAAAGCAAATAAATATTTTTTGGATTTTTTTGAAATTTTTTAGATTTTTTTAAATGCAAGAAAACAATAACTAGAATGCAATAAGACACAAATTAAATGAGAGGGGTTGGAAACATACCTTAGTGGGGGAGAGGATCTCCTCCAAGCTTGTCTCTTGCTGTTGTGGTGGGCATGCCATGCCCCTTGGTCCAGCAGTACGGGTCCTCCATTTGGAGGCCTTGGGCCATTCCAAGTTTTGTTGCATGAGTTGCAATGTGACCTCGCCGATGTTGATGTTCTCTACCTCCTGGGTGAGCGCCTCGATCTCGGATGGTGATTGGCGCCTCCCTCTACCCGTGAGGGTGAGGGGTGTGCACCCCGAAGGTGTCTGGGTGAGAAGGTGTCCCCGGTGTGTGGAGCTCACCTCCTCCTCCTCATCGTGTACGGCATGAGAGGGGCCGGCTTGCTCTTGGGCAGCACGGGCTCGTGCTCTCGTTATCTGTCCGTCCCTGCGGTAGAACGTGCTCTTTCCCTTCTATCCATACTCATGGTTAGTGATGAGGCATTATACAACCAAAGCTTCTCATTGGGGGAGAGACTTGAATGCATAATCCTCATAAATCATTTTAAGTGCACGTCTTGGGCCTCTTTTGAGTAGACCAACTCGAGTAAGCATGTTTTTCGGTTATAATTGATCTATCATCGAGAGATGTACTCAACTACATTCCCCTCAAGCAAACCCATGGTTTCAGCAATTCTAGTTATCAATGAAGTAAAGCCTATGGGTTTGTTGAGCAATAGAGGTCTCCCAAAAATGTACTAGCATTTTAACGGTGCAAACTTGATTTTATTAACCATGGCATAAAGGATTTGCAACTCATTATAGCCTATGCTCTGCAAGCTAGTGCCAGGGAAAAGAGTGACTTCAACCCAATAGTACATGAACCGCAAGGTTGGATTATGAATGTGCTAGGGTTTAGGATTAGAGCAGTCATTGGATCCAGAAATTAAGTCCCAGAATTCAGCAAATTTAAAATTTGCTAGAGCATCCTCTACATCTAGTTTGCAATCATTGTCAAAACCTAGAGTAATGCTCAACTCACTCCAAGACAGGCTATAATCATTATTAAACATACGAAATTCAATCCCCAAAGCATTTGATTTTAGTGTGCAAAAGGAATTCTTGGGTGAGCAATTTTATGCCAAGTTCAGGAATTTGCCAAAATGAAGACCAACCAATGGTATTGAAAATGATGGCAAAGTCTGTGTTCATACGATCGGTCGAGGAGTTTCGATCGAAGAGAGCGGAGTCTTGGAAGCCGCAAGTGCGAAGAGTGTAGAGCTTCCCTAACTCCTCATGGGTGACCATGAGGTTGTTAAGAGGCTCCATCATCCTGCCAGGAATGATGGCAGGAGCAAGATGATGCACTTGTCCTTCTTCCTCCCTCTCATGGCTCCTACTCCCGGACTGGTGAGAGCTCGAGGATGAGCCCCCACTCTTCTTCTTGCTAATCTTTCCGAGGATGAACTTCTTCATGCTAGCTACACAAGTGAACGAACGAGACCAAGCTCCCTACTACTCTACTATGAGAAGGAAATATTTTTGGGTTTTTGGGTTTATGACTACTACTAAGGAAAGGGAAATATTTTTGGGTTTTTGGTTATGGTTCCTACTACACTAAGCTTGAGAAGGCTTGAAACACTAAGAGAAGAGAGAAGGCCAAGTGAGCTCGAGATGATTCTGCTGGTTGTGGTGTGGGATTGAGCTCACATTGGGGTGGTATTTATAGGGGTAAAAGGGCAAGGCAAACCCACCCCAAGGGCGGTCGGCCGACCACCCCTTTGTGCCCCATGAAGTTGTGTCTCACTTTGGACAAGGAATCTAGCATCGTGCTTGCAAAAAGTTGGAGAGGTGGGACCAAACCTGGTCGGCCGACCGGGGATCGGCCTCCCACCACTTTGGACATGTTTTTGCCGGTTGTCTGATAAAGGTGGTGGTGGTCCTGGTCCAAAGATGCTGTTGGTTGCTTTGGATTCCTAAGTCTAGTGTTTGGTGAAAGAGAAAAGGGAAAAGCAAAAGTGGAGACAAGAATGAAAGTGATTCCCATGGACCATGGGGACACTTTGGCATGCATTGCTGCTCCCCATGCTTGCTTTGGCTGTTGGCATGCTCCCTAAAGCATCCAACATGCTTAAAGTAGCATCCTAGGCTAAAGTCATGAGCAATGGACCATCTCTCCTCAAATTCTGGCTAGTGTGATGGGCATAGGATCCTTGTGTGTCATCATTGAGAGGCAGCAGGATGCCTGGTGGCACCAAGTCTAGGTCGGCTGACCTGGGCTTGTGAGCCCTAGAGCATCCAATGCTGCTCCTTGGATCCCTGCTTCTAGCCAGAGTGAAGAGAGAGGTGGTGGACCCCACATGGCAGGTCGGCCGACCTGGCCATGGTGGCCCCACCCGCTCAACTTTTCTCTAATCACTCTTCTTGAGTTTTATTACCTATATCTAACTTATTTTATTGAAGTAAAATATGTAGTTGTGAAAGAAAACATGCAATTGAAGGAGAAATGCGAGTGAAATGCATGAAATAAATATGAGATAACTACGACATACAGTCGGCGGAGGGCTCTGTGTTTTAGGTCCATAGAGCGGGACCTCTCCGTCGGGTTCGTTGTGGACACCTCGGTCGGTCCCGGAGATGGGGACCGTGAAGGTGTCTCCTTCTTCCGCCATACTTGTTTGATTTTGGCTTGTGGCTTGGCGGGTTCTTCTTTAACTTCGGCCTTCTTGGCCGACTTAGCGGTCTTAGTGTTCTTCCTTCGACGGTGTTGGCGATGAGGTTTTGAGGTGCCGGTTCCTGCATGTTAGCTTTAAAACCATTGAAAGGCACACTAACATACCGTCCTTGGATCGACATGTACATCTGGCCATGTCCCACGTAGATGGTTGCGTCCAGGTGTTCGGGGAAGGGTCGTCCCGGGATGGCGGGACATCGACGTTGGCTCCCATGTCGTACCGGGAAGTCGCGGGGACATACTCATCTTTGATTACGAGTAAGATGTCCCATGCCAACCCCTCGGAAATCGAATGGTTTGATCCGCCATGCAACGCACATATGTGGGGTGCAAAGGGCCCCACTGTGAGGTTATCATAAGTTACCTTGGAGATGATGTTGACACCGTATCCAAGGTCGCGAAGCGTTGTCGAAGATTTGTGGTCCAATCGGCAAGTGATAGTCGGCGAGGCCGGGATCTCCTTCTTGGGGATAAACGGTGAATCCACCATAACCCGACGAACGAGGCGGGAGGCTTACCGAGACCTCATAGTTACCCTGACACCCTCAATAGGGTCCTCGGGCTTTGCGGAATCTTACCTTGCTCAAAGGCTGGGACAAGCTTTTGCTAATTGAGCTAAACTGGGTTTCTAACATTTTATTAAAGCTCAATTGATTCTTCATAGCGAGTTAAAGCTATCCATCTTTTCACTAAGACTTTCCAAGATCTTGTCATTAGCCATCATTCTTTTAGTAAGACCATCATTAATTTTAAGTTGACCAAAGACATGTTCTTTAAGGGAAGGTTGGTTACTAAAAGAATTACCAGAATTGTTATTGTAACCCATACCTTGGCCTTGGTAGAAAGGGCGTGAACTCCATTGTGGTTGTTGGGGCCGATTCCTATTGTTGAAGTTGTTGTTGTTGTTGACGAAGTTCACCTCTTCCTGTGTTGTGGGGCAATTGTTGTCCGAATGATCCTCCTCTCCGCATACTTCGCACCATGGGTTAGTGCCCCATGACACCGGATAGCGGTAGAGTGCGGATGGCCTCAACTTCCTTTTTAGAGGAAGATTCCTCTATCTTCTTCATCGGGGAGATCCATCTTAGCGGAGGGCATGTCCACCTCATTAAGGGCGTGGACACCTCTCTTCTTTGGCTGAAGGCGCTTTTCATTCCAACCTTGGTTGATAACCATTTTCTCAATGAGCTCCTTGGCATCCTTGACATTGTGTTGCAAGAATGCCCCTCCAGCGGAAGCATCAAGGTGACTACGGCCTATGCCGGTCAGCCCATGGTAAAAACCTTGAATAATGAGTCATTCATCTATCCCATGATGAGGACAGGCCTGAATGTACTCATTGAGACGTTCCCATGCTTCGGGAAATGTCTCGTCAGACTTTTGTTGGAAGCTTGAGATCTTCCCACGCGGGACCTTTGGTCTTACGGTTTGGAAAGAACTTCTTGAGGAAAGCATTGGCACATCTGTCCCAATTCATCACTTCACTCTTGTTGTTGTAGAACCATTGCTTCGCTTTTCCCAATAGCGAGAATGGGAAAAGACGAAGAAGAACGGCATCCTTGTGACGTTCTTGGCCGTGAAAGTGTTGCACACCTCCGAGAAAGTGTTGAAGGTGGGCATTGGCATCCTCATGTGGCTTCCATGAGAATTGATTGGCTTGCACCATGTTGATCGGTGCGGGCTTGAGTTCAAGGTCGCATCGCCCAAGTTCACGTTCGGGCCCGTAGCGACAAAGTCGGTGACGGGGACAAGAACTCGGCGATGGTCTTGAGCCATGGTTGCCTCAACAGCGGGTGCGGGATTTCCTTCCACAAATGGTTGAACTCAGAGATGAACCTGCGGAGGAACTAGACGACGTCTAGCTCTCTTCGGCAAACACTCCGGGATCTTCAACGAAGTTTGATGGCGATTTAAAAACTGCTCATGCTTATCTTAAAAATGATAACAAGAAAAACAAGACAAGTGAAGGATAAGCTCTAACACTAATGGATACTTAGATTAAGAGTAGACCACGGATTCCAATTTACTAGAGATTCCTAATGCGGCGCTTTCTCCAGCAACGGTGCCAGAAATGCTTGTTGGCAAATCTTAACGCACACCAACTAGAGTAAAGATAATCACGAGTGGTGCCTGGTAGCAATGCTTACTGCAAGCCTGAACTATCACCGGAGAGAGGGTGTCACAATTCCTCCTCGAGGCAATGACCTAGGAATGCTAAGCAAGGCTAGACTCTAGTGATGACGCAAGATATGCCAAGGGTAACTTTACGCAAAGCGCACGGTACATTGTAGCACTTCAACCGGGTGAGTATCACGGTATCGTAACTTGTAGTTCGCTCACAGGAAAGTGGACTAGGACTCTCTAATAAATGGGTGGATGGATATCCATGGTGGTTCTACTCAATCTAAGTTATCAGTGTTAACAAGGGGATAGGTTGTAATGGATAAGAGTGATGAACTAAGGGTAACTGGTAGGTAGCTAGCTAGGTGGGAGGACAACGAGTGAGTATGGACTCCTATGTATCTAACTCTGCACGTGTTCTAATCCTACTAATGTAATGACTCAACTAGACTAATGCCTAAACAATCTATGTGATAGGGGAAGTCGGTGACAAGTAGGAGGGTAATCCCTACTCCGAGCGGACCTTTGGCTTATGGTCGCCCTACGGACCAAACCCAGCGTAAAGTCACTGGATGGCATCTTGAGGTACATAGTTTCTCTCTGCTTCCATTATATTCCTGAAATTGGTTATTTTATTATGAAGGTTTTTTCAGTTCAGCAATGTGTAATAATTTTTATGCTTACCTAAAAAAATAATTTTTATATGATGCTATACTAATATCAATGTATTATTTTGCTGCATCTTGCAGAGTACTGAGCAGCTACAGGGAAAGTTGCTTCAGAAATTTCACAATGCTGAGGTATAAGCTTCCTTCTTCCCTTTCTTTTGTGAAGTTGTTAACTTCAGATAAAAAGCAACCTACGGTCTCTTGGTATTACTTAAATTGTTCTCTCTGCATTTTTGAGAAGTTAGTTTGCTGAAGCAGATAAAAACGTTAATCTATCTTGAAACAAATAAATACAAAAGATCTTGTGATTGGCAAAGTGCAAACCTTGATGGATACCATGAAAAGTGTTACTTTGAATGTTTCACATGGACACAGTGCTTCTATAGTCATATCTTCTGAAATTATGAACGATTTTAACTGTGGTAAGTTAGCTGTCTACAGACACGAGCACCTGTATCAAGCTCATCATCACCACCATCAGAAGGTCCGCAAGGTGGACAAGGTATGCCATCTACAAGTGTTGAAATTCCAACAGATGGTGCAGATGTTTGGCAAATTGATCTTAAACTGCTCAAGTTTGGAAGCAAAGTTGCTTCCGGATCAAATGGCGACCTGTAAGTTTAAATTTCCCTTACTCAATAACATGGAAATGGGAACCTATTCAGAGCTTCATCTGATACTTGGGCTTGCTTAGGTACCGTGGAACATACTGCAATCAGGATGTGGCCATCAAAATAGTGAGGCCTGAGCGCATCAGTGCAGATATGTACCGAGATTTCGCACAAGAAGTGTACATCATGAGGTCCGTTTGAAATTTTTTACTTACATGATCTTTCCAAGACAGAATCCCAGCTACAATTAATTTCAGTAATGTTGAAGAGAAGATGTCAAATCCCTAGTGTAGATTTTAATGATAGTTCATAAATGTTCGAGAAAATAATAGTTTATAAATGCCTCTCAACATTGTTAATCATGGAAATGTTTCTTATACATGCTTGCAGAAAGGTCCGTCACAGGAATGTCGTGCAATTTATTGGTGCCTGTACAAGACGACCAACGTTGTATATAGTAACAGGTATACAAAGAGATTCATCTCTGCAGTAGGCATGTCAATAAATTTCTATGGTGTTTGATCCCTTGACCCCATTTTTGCATTTCCTTGTCTCAGATTTCATGTCAGGAGGGTGTCTATGATTACCTCCACAAACATAATAATGCTTTCAAGCTTCCTGAAATACTGAAAGTGGCAACCGACATCTCTAAAGGAATGAACTACCTGCACCAAAACAACATAATTCACCGTGATCTCAAGACTGCAAACCTTCTCATGGATGAAAACAAGGTCAGTTTTTTTTCAAAGCCCTAAATCATGTTTTTTAAGAAAAAACTTAGGATAAGGACATGGAGTTCCTGGACTTCACTAGAGGAAAGACTTAACCCAGTTTACGACTATACTGAGTGAAACTGGGCACCAAACCATACATCTACACAGTTAATTAAAGGGAAACCAGTGAAAAACTTGAGCATGGCAGTCCAGATGGCTAACTCATCAACTCACAACAGAATCATATTGTTTGTTTAATTTAGAATGTGCAAACCTGTCTTTGTTGTGATTAATGATTGATAGAACTAATGTAAGGAATATATTTTGCAGGTTGTAAAGGTTGCAGACTTTGGTGTTGCACGTGTGAAAGACCAATCTGGAGTGATGACCGCAGAAACCGGAACTTACCGTTGGATGGCACCTGAGGTGCACTGTCATGAATATGTATTTCAAAAGAAAAAAATGCATATTTGTCCGTTTCTTAAATAATTATAATGATTTTATTATTGAAACTTCAGGTCATAGAACATAAGCCCTACGATCACAAAGCAGATGTTTTTAGCTTTGCTATCGTTATGTGGGAACTGCTAACCGGCAAGGTAACTGCAATTGCATTCTTCTACATGATTATGCACCAGTTTTGTATTTTCTATTTTTAGTTTGCACATATCTATTGATTTTTAAACTTTTGATTTCTCAGATCCCTTACGAGTTCCTAACACCACTGCAAGCAGCGATAGGTGTTGTTCAGAAAGTAAGTTCATTTGGCTTCCTTAGTAGCAGCCCTAAGGATATGACCTAATGGAGACTATTCGATAGATATATACACATCTAGGAGATGCTGTAGTATTTTATTCAGTTCTTAAACAGGTAATGGCATGTGTAGACACTTGGGAACAGGGAGCAGTGTAATTCTGTTAGGAAACAATCTTTTAGAAGTGATGCCAGCCTCTGCTCTTACAGGAAGAGCCATTTAAATACTGGACCATCATCCTTGGCTGTGCACTTGTTTATTAATAGATTATACATAAGATTAGGAGAACAGGTTCATTCTGTATGCTACAAGTTCTCATGGAAATAAGAAAAGTAGAAAACTTTATCACTAAAGCACATATTTAAAGCAATGGGATTTGAATTACTTATTGCCACACAAAAAAATAATAATTACAAAACATACTCTTAATGGTTGCCTTCAAGTGAAACAGGCAGCCATGACAAGCTAGTTCCTCTTTTCTTTCTTTCTTTCTTTTTTTGAGGGATTGTTAAAAGAAATATTGAAACCTTTTGTTTCAGAGCTTTTGTTGAGATTTTTACAATTTCTAGTAACTAGTAATTTTTGGGTAAGACCATATTATCTGCTCATGTGGAGACTCACATTATGAACAACTTGATTCACCCACACGCGTTCTCTGCAGGGTATTAGGCCAATGATCCCAAAAGACACCCATCCCAAGCTTAGCGAGCTGCTTCAGAAATGTTGGCATCGAGATCCAGCTGAAAGGCCTGACTTCTCTGAGATACTGGAAATCCTTCAGAAACTCTCCAAAGAGGTCAGTCAGTCCTGCATTTCCGGTTCTCACTTCTAGTTTAATCAATCACACGTGTAAAAAAATATATCATGATTTTATTCTACAACAACAAAATCAAGTCGTCAATGTTTCTGCTGCCTAATATTACTCTCCAGAACTGAGCATTGTGATGTCTTAACTTTGAAACAGGTGAAAACTGACCCTGAGGGTCGCCACAAAACAAAGTCAGGTTTTCTTGCAGTGCTGAAGAGAAGCCACTGAAGGGCACTCCACGATATTCACTCCAATGCAATGCTTGAGGCACACTGTAATCACAGCATGCTTGTGAAGTTCGGATGCGAATGGAATAGTATGCTGTAGTTGGACAGTCACGATATTCTTGTGTAATTGCAGTTGCTTTTCTCTTTCTTTTAGCTGCTTTGTCTTATGTATGTAATCTTAGTTGTTTTTGTTGAATGTCCTAACTGACTAACATAGATGAAATGTGCTGAAATAAATTCATGTTGTTGATAAACAATCCTCTTCATGCCAGTAACTCTGAGATTCATCATATATAGATGATAAATTTTCTGCTGCAGTTGTACAGATTTGTCTGCTTGAAACAACTGTTTCAGCGATCAATCAAGCGTAGCTCTTAGACTGATACATTTTGACTTCTGGCACAATCTCAAATGCAGGATTGTAAACAGACTGAACAATGATTCGACTACATGTACAACTGAATTCTTCATCCTACTCCCCTAGGAAATCCTAGCTAGCTAGTACTATGATTCATCACCTTTGAGCTTCCTGACCTTGTCGAGGAATGATTGCCGGCCGGGGAAGGGGCTCGCGCCCTGTCTGCCTTTCCCCGGCGTCCTCTTCTCGTCGTCGTCGACCATCTCGCCGGCGCCGCTAACCCGACCCCGACCCAGCCCCAGAATCTCCTTCTTGGCCGTCCTGATCTGAGCCTGCTTCCTCGCCGACGACGACCCCAGGACGCCGCCGCCGTCCGCCACGCCGGCATTGACTCCGAGCATGTCCATCTTGGCCGTCCTCACCTGCTCCTCCTCCTCATCCGCACCCGCTCCCTCCTCTCGTCGCGCTTCCCCGGCGCCGTCTGGGACGTCGAACAGGGAGCCCTTCTTGGCGCCGCCGTCGCCGGTGGAGCTGCTGCTGCTGCTGCTTTGCTTCTTCCGGGCGCCGCCCTTTCTTGGGATGCGGCCGCCGTAGGACGTGCCGAGGAGTCGGAAATCGAGGCGGCCCCACCCTCCTCGTCGGCGAGGTCCCACCCGAATCGCTCGGCCATCTCCTGGAGCGGCCCATCACCGCCGTCATCGTCGTAGGCGTAGTCGTAGCCGTCGGCGTCGCCGCGGAGGAAGCGGTGCGCGTGCTCCCACTCGACGCGGTCGACGTAGACGGGGTCGGCGAGGACGTCGCGCGCGAGCTCCGCCCACGCCGCGGTGTCCCCGTAGTCGAGCTCGGCCGCCACCCACCGCAGGTACGACGGCGGCAGCGTGCCCAGCATCTGGCCCCTGTGCTTGCCGAACTCCATCACGCGGTCCCTCGCCGGCCGCGACGACGGCGCCGGCGGAGGCGGAGGCCGAGGCGGAGGCGTGGGCCCCGGTCCCGCTCGCGGCGGCCTCGCGCGGCACCGGCACCGGCGCGCGCGGGGGTGGGTGGTGCGGGGAGGCAGGCGGATGAGGTGAGGAGGCGCCGGTGTGGACGTGGGTGTCGCCGGCGGAGCCGGGGAGGAGAGGCAGCGTCCGGCGACGGTCGGGACCAGCATCGTCGTCGTGCGCGCGGCGCGGCGGCCGGCGAACGACGCGTAGTCTCAGGTGGGGAGTGAGCCGCAGCGCAGTGGCGAGAGTGGAATTATCTGCTCGTCACAGTCACAGGCTGTGGTGTGGATAAAAAGACACGTCATCGTGTCATCTCCCACCTCATCCATCAGGCAGCTCCGCCAGCCCAAGAAGCGATGCCAGCGGTGGCGTCCCTACCGGCGCCGCCGGCGGCAGCCCAGCAGCGGCGGAGGTTCTCCCCGTGGCTTCGGCGTCGCTGCGCCGGGTGGCGTCGGGCGGGGGCTCCAGCTGGCGGAGCGAGCGGCGGCTCATGTCGGAGCTGGAGCGCACGGTGACAGCAGGCGCGGCCGAGCGCGTCATCCGCAGCTACGTCGGCACCAAGTCGGAGCGCGCGGCCCTCGCCGCGCTCTCCAGGCTCCTCATGGACTCCGACCCTCTCGCCATCCCGGTGCGCCCCCTCTCTGCCCTTTCACGCAAGCCGCACCAAGAAAGCTTGAGATCGTCAATTTGTCCCAAACAAAATAAATTTGAAATTTTATGCTTGTCCTTGTACCTGCCACTGCAATCTATGAACAGTAGATTCAACTTTCTCACTTTAGCTAGTTGTTACCTCTGAATTCTGGTGACCGTACTATCTGAATGCCTTTTTCTGATGAACTGTCATTGCATTCATCATTTTTTTTGACAACAAGCACATTGCATTCATCATTAACTTGTGCTTGTGCATTCCAAGTACATTTGGAAATGTCTTAGCGTGTTGAACTATATTCCAAATTCCAAAATGATCTGCGCAGAAACAAAAAAAATATCACCTGATTCGGTACTCAACTTCAATTGCTGTTGCAGTTCTATGAGGCGGTCACACAGGCCCGGTGGTTCAAATGGAGCTCTATCCATGCCGCTGCGGTTGCCGCCTTGCTTGAAGCCAATGGAAGCACTGCAGAATCAAGGTCCCTCATCTCTGACTCCATCTCGCAGCACATTCAGTCCACCAATGAGGTAGCTCTCTTCTACTGCGACCTCATGGCGGCTTTCTCCTCTCGAGGACTGAAGGACCGGGCAATGGATTTCTACGCAGAGCTACGGTCCATGCCGCTCTCCGGGCGCAAGACCTACATGGCAATGATAAAGTCCTTGTGCCTGATGGGTCTGGCCACCGAGGCTGAGGAGACACTTAGGGAGATGGTTTCTCTGGGGTACCAGCCTGAGGCGTTCCAGTTTGGGTCAGTTGCGAAATGCTATGGCAAGTCTGGATCGCTGGCCGACATGGAGAGGGTTATTGCGTCCATGGCAGATGCCGGCATCCGCTTTGGCACTGGCGCAGCGGACACTGTGCTTTCATGCTACAGCTCCTGCCGTGATCATTCCAAGATGCTGGCATGGTTAAAGAAGATGCGGAAATTGCGCATCGCACCGACTACGAAAGGCTACAACTTTGTGCTCAACTCGTGTTCCTCGCTCGCTTCGGTGGTTCAAGAGCTGGGTCCTTCGCTTCCACTGTCAACGACCAGGTTGGTCAGGAGGCTCAGGTCTGTATCTACACCGGCAGCGGAAGTCGAGCTGGTGCAAGAACTCCTGTCCTCCTCATCGGTGCTGGACAAGGCGATGGAATGGTCAGAAACAGAGGTGAAGCTGAATCTGCATGGGTTCAGTACAGTATCAGCTTATGTGTTGATGCTGCAATGGGTGGACGCGGTGAAGGGTCGCGAATTGCCATTGGAGGTGTCAGTGGTGTGTGGCATTGGAAAACACAGTGATGTCCGAGGTGAGCCTAAAGTGCGTGAACTGGCACAGGAGGTGCTGAGCCGGATGGGGAGCCCCCTACAGCTGTCTACAAGGAACAAAGGGCGGCTTGTGGCAAAGCGAGACAGGGTGAAGCAATGGCTGGCCAGCTTTCCAGTGCCT
The DNA here is from genome assembly GCA_018135685.1 of Themeda triandra. Lineage (NCBI taxonomy): Eukaryota > Viridiplantae > Streptophyta > Magnoliopsida > Poales > Poaceae > Themeda > Themeda triandra. The sequence continues at coordinate 51,990 of JAENPR010002281.1, forward strand.
GAGGAGGGCACAGATCCATCGCCTGATGCAACGAACCAACAACCATTTGTGTTTACACTTTTCAGAAAACTTGGACAGTTTTTTTCCAACCTTGTGTAGAATTCAGATGAATAGCAAGGTAGCTCATGCTGTAGAATAATGCAAATTACATAGTCTAGAGTGTAGACTAGGGGCTCAAAGATGCCCTGGCCTAATCCTTGTTCTGATGTTGGAGTATTATGCCTCAACTAGCTGCTTGATGCTGATGGGACTGACAAACTGTGCTGATCCGTCATAGAAGGCAAGTCCCGCAAACTTGGAGGTAGCTTGGGTAGGGTGCAGCAGGTCCCAGAAGAGGTATTTGCTGCGATCACTGCAGCACCTGGAGAAGGGGGTGCACCCTATCTCAGCATTGAACCTGCCACGACCGCAGCATGCACTCTTCACTTCCTCCAACCCTGCAGGCAGAAAGTGAGCAAATCTGCAAATATACTAGAGAAAGAGGCAGCTAATCACTGGCATGCATGTTTCGTATCTAGAATGCTCCTGCTCAGTTGTTGCAACTTACCAGCGGCTTGTGGGTTTTTAATCAGACTAGAGACAATCTGATAAGCACTGCCAATGGAGTACTTCATGCCCTGCATTTCTGAATTGAGATTGCTGAACAGATCCTTGATTCCATCATTTAAGCTCTTGGCTATCTGATTCAGTTGCTCAACACATTCTCCTGTTGGGTTCTGACTTCTCAGGAATGGACAGCACCCAATCATTGGCACGTTGATCACTGCGAACTTCCTCGCCCCCAAATGGTATAATGTCTGCACAAAGAACATACAGTTATAAGCATCGACTGGTTTGTCAGCATATCAGCCCTTATGCTTAGAGTTGAGTAGCGAGTCAGATTTGAAAAGAATATGTCAATGGCTGGGTTGCTTGCTAGGACAGCATGTGGATTTGTCTGCCTTGAAGAACATAGGCCAGAGTTCTTACTTTGACATGGCTATCATACGTGGAGATCATAGCTTCAGAGAATTGCTGAATCGCAGTGGAGTCTGGTGATCTGTTCTGTGTGAAGAAATCAAAAGCATCATTCGACCCGGCACTTATGAGGAAGATGGATTTTGACAGCGAGTCCGCCACTTTGCCAGCACTCAATCTGGTTGACATCTGGTCTTTAAGGTCTGAGAAGTACCCTATCTGCTGGGTCATGCTGATTGAAGAACCCTGGCGTAATGACCATTTGGACTTTGTTGTTAGTATTTTTCTTTGAAAAAGTAATCATGCTGTTACTTGGTAATGTTGATTGTACTGGTGATTTAATTTGAAAAGAAAAAAGTTCTTGACAGGCCCAAGCGTGCTTCACTGAGTTTATGAGCTGAGTACAAAAGTTGTTATAAATGGTTGAGCTTCTGTGAACAGTCTTTTCAACTTTATGCAGTAACTAATCACTTGATGTATAGGACATTTAAAATTATCTACCAAAAAGTGTATGCAGTGATGACTCACATACATAGTACTTCAAGCGTACCATAAAGGCAGCCAAATAAGCCTAAATTTGCTAAATGCTTTTTGTTTTCAGAATTAAATTGCTTAATAGCTTCCTAGACAGCAAAACCAAGAATTGAGATTTGTTTAATCAGAAATGGAGCAAGATTTTTTACCTCAGGTATCTGTTGAAGCAAGATTAACAAGTCCTAAAAAAATTGATGCAAGGTGAAAACAAATGTAGAGATAGACATACTGTGGAATCAAGAAGACCAGAGCCTCCGGAAGCGAAGTTGGCTCCGTTGATGTAGGCTGCAGCAGCTGCCATCGTCGTGTTCGTCGTCACCTCACTGCTGCTTCTGCTGCTCGCCATGAGAGACATGTAAGGTGGTGGGCTCCCACTGAACCCCATAGACATGGCTGCAAATTTTATCAAAACAAGAAGAAAAGGTACCCTATCATTAGAATTTTTTTCTGTCAGAAACTACTACTTGGTGCTGTAAACTCGTCACAATTTTGCAGTATATTGATCAGTGAGACGTCTTAACAATACTCGATCTACTACTCACCTAGGAAGTCGACGCCGATGAGGCCGTTGCTGAACCTGCCGGTGGGCGTGCCGCCGGGGAAGTCGACGCCGTTGTGAGGGAAGTCGGCCCTGGCGATGCTCCACCGCAGGTAGTCATTGTTCCCCACGTCGGCAGTGGAGTCGCCAAAGACGTACATCGCCGGGACCTTCGCCGCTGCGGCGCCGCTCGCCACCACCACCGCCACCGCCAGAAGAAGAATCCCGTGCAGGTGCAGCGCAGCTCGTTGCACAGCCATGGATGGCCACGACCACGACCGGAGTAGTGTGTCTGTCACTGTGTTGCAACCTGCACGATGGTGTCGAATCCAGAGAGCATGTGAGCATATTTATATAGATGTGACTGCACTGATTAATTGGCCAGAGGTAAGTAAACAAATACACAATTAATAACCGAATGAATTGATCATTAGCTGTCGTGTTCCGCTTGTGCTTGTAATGCCATTGGCAGTGCCACTCGTGACTCGTGGTTAGTTCACTGACTGCTATGTTACTTTTTCATGTTGTTTTGGTACTCTATCTACTAAATCTATCTATTCTATCTATAAAAGAGTGTTGAAATTGAAATCATTTGTTATCCAGCCTACCCACCTTGACCAAGTGGGCCATAAAGAGATTGACGACCAGAGGTAGAGATGACAATGAAACACAAATTTGTTTCACTCTTCCACGCCTCAATCCCACGGTTTTTTCACCCCGCGCGGCCGCGTACCCCATACACATCGAAGCGTGATGGTCAGTCGCGACGATTCACGCATTCCGGTCTCCGCTGCGGTTCCCCGGCTCCGCCCGTCGGCACACCACTCCAGGGAAACCCATCGCCGTTGCTCTCTCCGACGACTCGCCGTAGCTCTCTCCGACGACGTATCCACAACGGGCACCACCACAGCCAGGCGACCAGCAACGTACAGAAGGCAGAGGATGTCGCTCTCTCCGGCAACGAAGCCACAGCAGGCACCGCCACCGCCACCGCCAGACGACGTCCAACGGACGGCCGGCCGGTCGCAGACTCGCAGGGCACTGCCAACCGCAATATCATTCGGCCGTCGTCGGTCTCTGCCAGCGACGACGCGTCCCCAGCGGCCACCCTTGCGAGTCCGGAACAGCAGCCTGGCAGGGCACTGCCAATCGCAATCCTTCGGCCGTCGTCGGTCTCGTAGCGGTGGAGACGGACTCCGGCGAACAAGAACGTTCGCAGCAAACAGGTGCGTGCTCGCCGCCCGGATTCCTTTCATTGTCTATTCATTGTTACGGCTAAAGATGAACAGTGCATGCTATCGTGTACTAATCCATGCTGGATCTTGTGAAATTTGGAAGAAAATAATAATAGATCTAGATAATATAAAATTAATTTCATTACATTCATAACTTTATTCTCTAACTGTGAAAAATATGGTTGCATTTTTTGTTTTAGTTCCCTGGATAAAGATGAACAGTACAAGCCAATAGAACATGTGCAATCGTGTACTAATCCATGCAGGATCTTGTGAAATTTGGAAGAAAATAATAATAGATCTAAATAATGTAAAATTAATTTTATTACATTCATAACTTTATTCTCTGCCTGTGAAAAATATGGTTGCATTTATTTTAGTTCCTTCATGTTTCCCAAAAATATTTTTTTGAATTTTTCCTAAAAAAATATTAGAATTGTGTAGGAATGATAGAAGCATCTGAATTAATTACTCTAGCAAAAAAAAAATTCTTCATTTTATAATGATTTATGTGCTTTAGTTTCCTTATGTTGGTGAAAAACTTAAATTTGTGAAGGAATATAGAATTTGTGACAAAGTTTGTGTAGGTATGCCTAACAAAGAGGAGGAAATAAGTGCCAAAAAACATGAAAAATCAACAAGAAAGGTATGCTGCATTGCCTAGCAGTGCAAAGGATGAACTTCGGGCCAAAAAACGTGAATATCAAGTAGTCGCTGAGGTCGTTCGGGAAGGCCGAGGCTGATGCATCCAGATTGATTGCATCATCTCAAATCACTGCTCAGAGGCAGGAAGCTAGGTTAAAAATCGTGAGTATCAACGAGTACCGACCTATCAATGTGTTTGTGAATTTCTACTCAAGTAAGCTTTTGTATGAATGTTGAGGGTCTTCGATTATTATTCACCAGCTTATCTGTAAACGGTGGTCGTAGGTTTCATCCAAACTTGATAGTATATTTAGTGTCTTATCTATTTGTTTCATATAAAAGTTATAAATAGTGAGGCTTCGAGTACCCTTCGAGTACCCTTTTTGAATGAAAAGCGATGTTATCTATTTGTTTCTACCCTTGTTGAGGGTCTTCTTGAGCTTTAATATTATTGTGTAGTTCTTTTGCCACACTATCATCGCATGCATTTTCTTTTTTCTTTTGTTTAGGTTGATGGTCCAAGGAAGAGGATATGCTAATGTCAGAGATGAAATCCAGATGCATAGAGTGGTTAATTCTTTCAGTGTTGCTGCAACTTGAAAGAAACAAACCGAACAAGTTGATTAGGTACTGCTAAGTCATTTATCTTGTTCTGGTCAAGTCTACTAGGATATAAATACTAAGACACATTATGCTGTAATACATATATCTGCACTCAAAATTATTGAACATGCAAGTATGAAACTGAACTAAAAAAAAAAAAAAAGCTTGCATCACAGTTTTGGTTTTACTAAATACACTGTTTTTGCTATGTATCTAGGCACAAGGTATATCTAAATGCATAGCAGAAATCTTTGTATGTAGAAAAGCAAAACAACTTTATAATTTGGTAAAGGAGTACTATTTTAACCTTTTTCCATAATAGCTAAACTTGTTATCTCTTGAATCTTAATTTTTTGTTTCATAAACACTATATGATGGGTAATCAAAGTGGCTTGGTGCAATATCCAATCTATGTTTCAAGGGATACCTAAAGTTTTTATTTGGTTTTGTACCATGTCAAAATATATTTCCTTTTATTACAAGATAAGTTTGGGGCTAGAATTTTACTAAAATGGAACATATTTAAATTCAGATATACTGGTTGCAAAATACTTTTATAGCCACGTACAAAGTGTCGTGCACGTGCATTTACGCTAGTACTTTCAAAAAGCCATAATAGAATTAAGTATTCTTAAGATGATGACAACTCTTTTCTCAGAATAAGACCCTTTAGGAACCTAAGATATTCACAGAAATCATGTAAGAATTCAGTTAGTTTTGCATAGAAAAAAGGAAATTGGAATATAATTCCGCGTTCTAAAGTGGTTCCAAAAAGAGAGCTGAATCATATGATCTCTCTTGTTGCATTATTTTCATAGAGTTTTTCAAGAGATGATTTCAACAAATATTTTCCCCGGAATTAGAATGTAGTATGGGTATGAGTTGGAACCTGGGTCAGTCTTGCATATGGACTAACCCCCTCTCCGAGTTTGTAAATGTTTTGGCTGCTCGCGATTTGGCTGAGCAAGCGTCTATTAATTAGAGCTTGTCCAGTATAAAAAAATCCTTATCTAGTGTGACGGTGCTAGATGAGAGACAAAAGGTCTATTTTACCCCTTGACATGAAAGCACCTTTTTGATAGTTTGCCATTTAGTTTTTGATATTTTATAATCCAAACTGTGCACTGCACGTTTTGTAGATGCTTGTAAATTGCATACGTTTTGTAGATGCTTGTAAATTGCATATGTTTCATTCCGAGCATAATTTTTAGAACACATCATAATCGCAAACATTTTTTCCCAGACATGGAGCCAAATGCACATATAAACTCAGTTCGCACATTTTTGACATCTCTAACAATTCTAATCGCACGTACTGGGCATCTAAAGCAAATAATTCAGCTCGCACATATATAAAGCATGGAGGTTGACAGACTGCGCCGTGCCGTCACGTTATCAGGTGGCTTCCGGAGCACGTACGTAGTACGTACTCGTCAAAGCAAAGTGTGCACGAGCAAGGAGCGGCGCGTTAGTTCGCCGTGGGCCGTGGGCACGTCCCTGCCGGCCGGTGCCCGCGCAGCCGGCTGGTGGCCTCGCCGCCCCGCCGGAAAACGACGCGGCTCGGCGGGCGCGCGACAGCAACGCGCCGTGCCGGCCCCCGCACTTAACCCAGCAACGCCCGCACGTACTGTGGACGTACGCATGGGGACGACGGGGCTCCGCTCGCCGGCACTGTGCACGCCGCCACGGCTTAACCCGGCCGCCTAATTAGGGGCCATCATGAGCCCTCAGCCAGACTCCGCTGGTACGAAGACACCAGTTTGGTTGCTCAGCCTGGCTCTGTGCACGCAGAAATCGATAGTTCCTGCAGAGCCAGGCTCCCGTGGTGCAGATAATTAACCGTCTAATGACGTTATTAACATATTTTGATTAATATTAAGGAGTAACAAGATAAACTAAAGAGCTATAAGATCATTGCCCATAATAAATGTCATGGTGATGATTATTTAGTTATTTTTTTTTCTCATACAACCTATCCTCATGCGAGTAATCTATCCGGAGCCAAGCTCTCATGCAAGTTCGGCTGTGAGATAGAACCAAATAGGTCGAGCGGGCACAGCCGAATGTGGCAGATCGCTCTCTATCGATCGCCGGCCGGCGGCCCAGCCGCCACCGGGGAAGGTGAAGGGAGTATGTTTTTTCTCCATCCAATATCGAGTTATTATTCACAAATGAATTATCAGTAGGATCTATTTTTAGTTTACCAATACCAATGCGTTCCAATTTTGCAGGGGATCGATCGAGATGCTGTCATCGGGATAATTTTAAACTGTGGAGCTGTTCTCTTGGTAAGGGTTATCCCAATGTTTGCTTTGGCGCGCTAGCTTGAACATCATATACTACTAGTATTATCTTCTGGTCCAACTTTTAAGAACACATGCTCATTATTTGAACACAGGCATGTCCCTGTTTTACCATCTCTACGCTTGTCGTGATTTCGAATCAGCTGGTCTTGATAAAACTGGACTTTATTTGTTTATTTGCACAAAAAAACATGATGATGGTGTATTTATTGAAAAACACGCTTAGGCATGATAAAAAAATGATGGTGTATTCATTTAAGACTTTAGATGCTACAGTAATATTTTTGCTATAAAGTGGATTATAAACTTTAGTTTGGAATGGATGTCCCCTAACGATTATCAGCCATGCTTGTGCTTTGACGAAACACTAGGCAGGTCTGTTGAAGAGCGATGACAAGGAAACCAGGGTGGCCGGCGTTGATGATATGTACAAGAAGATGCTGCTGCAGGAGAGCCATGAAGTTGCTGCAGGAGAAGCCCTAGGAGCGCTGCTGCTGTTACTAGCTCAACACATGAAGATGGAGAAGAAGACCATGCTGTGCAACTGGTAATCCCAGAAGATGGTGAGAAGAATATCGGGCAGTAGTCGTCTGGAAATCTAGAATGACCAAGCAAGTTTGCGCCTGGAGTCCTGTGCTGACTCATTGCTGGCTGTTATCAGCCCTAGCTTGTTTTATTATCTCTACGTTTGTAGTTTTGCTTGGTTGGCTGATTGATAATCTCAGTCACAGCACTCTGTAAACGGTCACATTCCTGGGCCACTCTCTTTGCTTCTTCTAAATTGTCTAAAACTCTGTATTTCCGTTTGAGTAATGGAAATGGGGATCCCTTAGTTAAAAAAAAAAAATGGAATGGAGGGAGCAATTTTATTGGGAGAGATCATTTTTCGAAGATATTCTTTATTCTATCCAATTTTGTAGAGCACGAGCACCTCGACGACGCTGAATATCTTTACTATACGAAAGCAGGTCCAAGCTCGCGCATGCGAGCCTACCCACGTCGCTTGGAAATCATCGGCCATTGGATCGTGATCGAACGGATCAACCCACTCCGCAGGTCGCTTTCATGTACACTATTAATCACTGTTTATCTAGAAAATTGCTACGTGCACACGAGAACCGTACCCAAAAGGATCAAAATAAGCTCTTTCCCTTCCAAAAATTTTCTAAATAAACCACAAACAATCTACAAGCTACCCAAATATTTTTCCAAACCTTGTTTTCATCCAAAAAATATTAAAATAATTTTCAAATTTCTCACATACGAGTTTTGTTGAAAAACTTAAGAAATTTATAACTCATTCATCCTAACTCCGAATCACGTAATTCTTGCACCAAAAATCTTCTAAAATAAAACACCACGCATTAAATCTTTTCTCTAATTTTCCACTCCTTTATCATCATCCAAAAAAAAACAATTTTCAATTTTATCTCACTAGCGTTTTCTCAATAAACTTAGGAAATTCATATCTCATCCAACCTAACTCTGAATCCCATAATTCTTCAACCACAAAACTTCTAAAATATAACCATACACGTTCAAATATTTTTCTTAATTTTTTGTGATACCCTACTTCATCATAAAAAAATACAAAATTTCTCTCACTCACCACATCGTCGTGGCCAACCAAGTCGCGACAACTCATAGTACAGGCCCACACGGTGTCCACAACACGTGGATTGTTGGTATACTGCATTATTTTATCAATTCAATAACTTTCCTATTTCCTTCTCATCTCCCTGTCATGTGCTTTGATGCTTACTTAAAGCTACATTTTTATCTATGCTTTCAAGATTTTCCAACAGAGAAATGAGCTCTCAAAAAATTTAAGAAAGACATAAAAAAAGATTGGGCTAAGGCCAAAACCAAAATGAAGATTTCATCTCCATGGATTGTTACTGATATAATATTGCTTCGTGTCATTTTTTATGCCTCCTACTATTGCCGGACATCATCTCTCCTTAAATCACATATATGTAGAAACTCTCTCAAAAGATATCAAGACTGGCGCGCCAACGGGGTGCCCAAATTTCTAGTAAATGATGATTCCAGAATGTCCAGAGGTAGAGAATTCTCGAGCATGTTACATACAGGAAAAAGTCTGGTTTCCTCCTCAACTATCGACAAAGTTCGATTTTGCTCCTCAACATAAAACCGGATATAAAAGCTCTCTCAACTTTCAAAACTTTACTTTACCTCTCCGGTGGTTTTGAGCCTGGTTTTGACCTACATGGTGCCATGTCAACACGCCACATCATCTCATCTTCTCATCTCTATCCTCTCCCCTTCAGGCAGGCACACGGAGCTAGAGCGTACGAGTATAATACCATAGCAGGTGGGCTCCGGGCACAAGGAGACGCAAACCTGTTTGTTGCGCTTAATTTGTGGTTGGTTTCAGACTCACGCCATGGCGGAGGCGCTCCTGCCGTTGCCACTGCCGCTCGTCGTCATGGCCGTCGCCGTCACCAGCGTGCGCGCCCGCCGCGCCGGCAGCCCGGCAGCGGCTGGACTCAATACCTACAGCCGTCTCTGTTCGCATTCGGCGTCCCGCTCACCGACACGGGGTGTGGGGTGAATGCCTCTAGTCGTTCCGGCGCCATAGCGCTCGGTGGGTGGAGGCCCGACGAGCTCCAAGGCAGTCAGCGCGCTCTTGGTGTGCGTGCACCTGGGTTCATTCGACGCCGGCCGGAGCATCCACTGCGCGCAGCTGAGGAACACCGCGAGGCTGAACACCATAATGCAGACGTTCCTGCCGCTGATGACGGCGCACATGGTCGGCGGGCGTAACATGACGCTGGTGCTGCGGTCGTGGTCCGTCGCCGGCGAACCGCTGAGGCTGGGCGTCGGCCATTCATGTATTTTTGGTTTCATTTTCAAGAGAAAAAATAAAGTATATGACATAAGCACAACATCATGATGACTTCATCAAGCTAATACACATGCAGCGGCTCATCAAGCTAATACGCATGCCGCTCTCAGGCGCTTGCAGGGAGCAGACACAGGCTGACAGGCATCATCGTCGATTAGCTCCCACTCCTGCACCGGCACCTCCTCCTCGTCGGAATCACCATGGAAAGCATCATCGTCGCTCGTCGGAGTCAAGAGCTATTAGGAATCCGGCGAGATGGTGAACACACACGAGACACAGTGGACACGATGAGTTTGGTGCTGTAAGCGACAGCTTTTCTATTGATTGTTCATTCTCATTTATAGGTATTTGTTACAAGGCCGTAGCCACACACTCCACTCCACCGTACACGCTATGCCATCTGACTGATTCATGCCATCCCATGAACGACAACTAGCGCACACGGTCACTCCTACAAACTGAAAGGAAGCTAAGCCAATGCATGGAATCCATGCACTAAACTGCTACTAAGATTAGGGGCTCAGGACTTATTCAAACAAGAGCGACGAGTGAGACGAGCTTGTGGCCACGGCGAGGAGCGGCAACGAGCGCGTGCCGCCGCGGGTGCTCATCGCGATCTTTGGCACGGCATGCTTGGCACCACCCGCTAGCACGCAGGCCGCCGTGGGTGCTCGTCGCGCCCTCCGCTGCTCGCGGGCAGGCCACTGCGGGCGCTCATTGGGCTCGCGCTAATGCTCTGTTCGCGTAATGGCCGTCTCGGGTGAGCTTGTTCTAACTCTGTCAACGTTGGGCTGACCGGGTGAATCAGCATGGGCCTAAATCCAACGTGGCGCCAACAGTACAAAAACCAGCTTGTATACCAGCTATGGGGTCATTTGGACGGATTTGACAAGATGAGGGAGTGTGTATGTCGGTTTTGAGTTAAGGGAGGAAAATCGAACTTCACTAAAAGTTGAGGGAGGGAAAGTAGACTTTTTCCTACATATATACGCCTCAACAAAGCCCACAGATCGTTTCTTGGGCCGAAACCTCAGCACTACACCTCAAGAGCCTAGCACAGCGAGTGAGCAGCTCGCCTTCTGCGTTCAGCGTTCCATTCCACACTGGTTGATGGACAATTTATTTATTTTGGCCATAGCAAGCCTCTTTGTCCTGTGGTGAATGACAACATTTTTCACATAAAACGACCCTCTTCCTCCCAACTCTATGTTCACGTTCACCCTGTTTGTGCTTGTGATTGTGAAAACTCTACTGATTTGGGGGATCTTGCCTAGAATGAGCTGA
>JAENPR010002222.1:0-45042 GCA_018135685.1 Themeda triandra
TGGTGGAGAGGCCAAAGGTGTCAAAATGCCTTAACCATGGTGCACGGGCATGCTTGACTTGGTGCCGGGAGCCATAGGATGCGTTAGGATCCGGCCGTGCGGCGGCATGGTCGTGTGTGCAAATATGGCGGTTCTGGAGGCCGTGGAGCCGAGGTTAAGGGCCGTTCGGGCTCTCGAGCGATGACAAACGCTATGGTAGAGAGGCCGGAGGTGTCAAAATGCCTTAACCATGGCGTACGGGCATGCTTGACTCGTGTCTTGAGAGCCATAGGATGCGTTGGAACCGACCGTGCGGCGGCATGGTCGTGTGTGCAAATGTGGCGGTTTGCGGCCGTGGAGCCATGGTTAAGGGCCCTTCGGGCTCTCGGGTGATGGAAAACTCTATGGTGGAGAGGTGAGAGGCATCAAAATGGCTTAACCATGGCGTACGGGTGTGCTTGGCCCGGTCGAGAGCCGTAGGATGCACGGGATCCGGCCGTGCGCGGCACGGTCGTGTGTGCAATTATGGATGCAGGTCGTGGAGCTATAGTTAAGGGCCGTTCGGGCTCTCGGGTGATGACAAACATTGTGGTGGTGAGGCCGGAGGTGTCAAAATGCCTTAACCATGGCATACGGTCGTGCTTGACCTAGTGTCGAGAGCTATAGGACACGTAGGAACCTGGTTGTGCGGCAGCATAGTCGTGTGTGCAAATATGGCAGTTCTAGAGCTGTGGAGCCATGGTTAAGGGCCATTCGGGTTCTTGGGCGGTAACAAACGCTGTGGTGGAGAGGCCAGAGGTGTCAAAACGCCTTAACCATGGTGCATGGGCGTGCTTGACTTGGTGCGAGGAGCCGTAGGATGCATAGGAACCGGCCGTGCGGCGGCAAAGTCGTGTGTGCAAATATGGCGGTTACGGAGCCGTGGAGCCGAGGTTAAGGGCCGTTCGGGCTCTCGAGCGACGGCAAACGCTATGGTAGAGAGGCGGAGGTGTCAAAATGCCTTAACCATGGCGTACGGGCATGCTTGACTCGGTCTTGCGGGAGCCATAGGATGCGTTGGAACCGACCATGCGGCGGCATGGTCGTGTGTGCAAATATGGCAGTTTTGGAGCCGTGGAGGCATGGTTAAGGGCCCTTCGGGCTCTCGGGTGATGGAAAACTCTATGGTGGAGAGGTGAGAGGCATCAAAATGGCTTAACCATGGCGTACGGGTGTGCTTGACCCGGTGCCGAGAGCCGTAGGATGCACGGGATCCGGCCGTGCGCCGGCACGGTCGTGTGTGCAATTATGGATGTTACGGAGTCGTGGAGCTATAGTTAAGGGCCGTTCGGGCTCTCGGGTGATGACAAACATTGTGGTGGTGGGGCCGGAGGTGTCAAAATGCCTTAACCATGGCATACGGTCGTGCTTGACCTAGTGTCGAGAGCTATAGGACACGTAGGAACCGGGCGTGCGGTAGCATAGTCGTGTGTGCAAATATGGCGGTTCTAGAGCGGTGGAGCCATGGTTAAGGGCCATTCGGGTTCTCGAGGCGGCAACAAACGCTGTGGTGGAGAGGCTAGAGGTGTCAAAATGCCTTAACCATAGTGCATGGGCGTGCTTGACTTGGTGCGGGAGCCATAGGATGCGTTGGAAGCGGCCGTGCGGCGGCAAAGTCGTGTGTGCAAATATGGCGGTTACGGAGCCGTGGAGCCGAGGTTAAGGGCCGTTCGGGCTCTCGGCGAGTGATGGCAAACGCTATGGTAGAGAGGCCGGAGAGGTGTCAAAATGCCTTAACCATGGCGTACGGGCATGCTTGACTCGGTGCCGGGAGCCATAGGATGCGTTGGAACCGGCCGTGCGGCGGCATGGTCGTGTGTGCAAATATGGCGGTTTGCGGCCGTGGAGGCATGGTTAAGGGCCCTTCGGGCTCTCGGGTGATGAAAAACTCTATGGTGGAGAGGTGAGAGGCATCAAAATGGCTTAACCATGGCGTACGGGCGTGCTTGACCCGGTCCGAGAGCCGTAGGATGCACGGGGATCCGACCGTGCGCCGGCACGGTCGTGTGTGCAATTATGGATGTTCAGGTCGTGGAGCTATGGTTAAGGGCCGTTCGGGCTCTCGGGTGATGACAAACATTGTGGTGGTGAGGTCAGAGGCGTCAAAACGCCTTAACCATGGCATACGGTCGTGCTTGACCTAGTGTCGAGAGCTATAGGACATGCAGGAACCGGCTGTGCGGTAGCATAGTCGTGTGTGCAAATATGGCAGTTCTAGAGCGGTGGAGCCATGGTTAAGGGCCATTCGGGTTCTCGAGCGGCGACAAATGCTATGGTAGAGAGGCTAGAGGTGTCAAAATGCCTTAACCATGGTGCATGGGCGTGCTTGACTTGGTGCGGAGCCATAGGATGCATAGGAACCGGCCGTGCGGCGGCATGGTCGTGTGTGCAAATATGGCGGTTACGGAGCCGTGGAGCCAAGGTTAAGGGCCGTTCGGGCTCTCGAGCGACGGCAAACGCTATGGTAGAGAGGCCCGAGGTGTCAAAATGCCTTAACCATGGCGTACGGGCATGCTTGACTCGGTGCGGGAGCCATAGGATGCGTTGGAACCGGCCGTGCGGCGGCATGGTCGTGTGTGCAAATATGGCGGTTTTGCGGCCGTGGAGCCATGGTTAAGGGCCCTTCGGGCTCTCGGGTGATGGAAAACTCTATGGTGGAGAGGTGAGAGGCATCAAAATGGCTTAACCATGGCGTACGGGTGTGCTTGACCCGGTCGAGAGCCGTAGGATGCACGGGGATCCGGGCGTGCGGCGGCACGGTCGTGTGTGCAATTATGGATGTTCGGAGTCGTGGAGCTATAGTTAAGGGCCGTTCGGGCTCTCGGGTGATGACAAACATTGTGGTGGTGAGGCCGGAGGTGTCAAAATGCCTTAACCATGGCATACGGTCGTGCTTGACCTAGTGTCGAGAGCTATAGGACACGTAGGAACCGTTGTGCGGTAGCATAGTCGTGTGTGCAAATATGGCGGTTCTAGAGCGGTGGAGCCATGGTTAAGGGCCATTCGGGTTCTTGGGCGGCAACAAATGCTGTGGTGGAGAGGCCAAAGGTGTCAAAATGCCTTAACCATGGTGCATGGGCGTGCTTGACTTGGTGCGGAGCCGTAGGATGCGCATAGGAACCGGCCGTGCGGCGGCAAAGTCGTGTGTGCAAATATGGCGGTTACGGAGCCGTGGAGCCGAGGTTAAGGGCCGTTCGGGCTCTCGGCGATGGCAAACGCTATGGTAGAGAGGCCGGAGGTGTCAAAATGCCTTAACCATGGCGTACGGGCATGCTTGACTCGGTCGGGAGCCCATAAAATGCGTTGGAACCGACCATGCGGCGGCATGGTCGTGTGTGCAAATATGGCGGTTTTGGAGCCGTGGAGCCATGGTTAAGGGCCCTTCGGGCTCTCGGGTGATGGAAAACTCTATGGTGGAGAGGTGAGAGGCATCAAAATGGCTTAACCATGGCGTACGGGTGTGCTTGACCGGTGCCGAGAGCCATAGGATGCACGGGATCCGGCCGTGCGCGGCACGGTCGTGTGTGCAATTATGGATGGAGGTCGTGGAGCTATAGTTAAGGGCCGTTCGGGCTCTCGGGTGATGACAAACATTGTGGTGGTGGGGCCAGAGGTGTCAAAATGCCTTAACCATGGCATACGGTCGTGCTTGACCTAGTGTCGAGAGCTATAGGACACGTAGGAACCGGCTGTGCGGTAGCATAGTCGTGTGTGCAAATATGGCGGTTCTAGAGCGGTGGAGCCATGGTTAAGGGCCATTCGGGTTCTGGGCGGCAACAAATGCTGTGGTGGAGAGGCCAAAGGTGTCAAAATGCCTTAACCATAGTGCATGGGCGTGCTTGACTTGGTGCGGGAGCCGTAGGATGCGCAGGAACCGGCCGTGCGGCGGCAAAGTCGTGTGTGCAAATATGGCGGTTACGGAGCCGTGGAGCCGAGGTTAAGGGCCGTTCGGGCTCTCGAGTGATGGCAAACGCTATGGTAGAGAGGCCGGAGGTGTCAAAATGCCTTAACCATGGCGTACGGGCATGCTTGACTCGGTCGGGAGCCATAGGATGCGTTGGAACCGGCCGTGCGGCGGCATGGTCGTGTGTGCAAATATGGCGGTTTTGGGCCGTGGAGGCATGGTTAAGGGCCCTTCGGGCTCTCGGGTGATGGAAAACTCTATGGTGGAGAGGTGAGAGGCATCAAAATGGCTTAACCATGGCGTACGGGCGTGCTTGACCCGGTGCCGAGAGCCATAGGATGCACGGGATCCGGCCGTGCGCGGCACGGTCGTGTGTGCAATTATGGATGTTCGGGGTCGTGGAGCTATAGTTAA
This sequence comes from Themeda triandra, assembly GCA_018135685.1. Lineage (NCBI taxonomy): Eukaryota > Viridiplantae > Streptophyta > Magnoliopsida > Poales > Poaceae > Themeda > Themeda triandra. The sequence continues at coordinate 4,337 of JAENPR010002222.1, forward strand.
GGGCCGTTCGGGCTCTCGGGTGATGACAAACATTGTGGTGGTGAGGCCGGAGGCATCAAAATGCCTTAACCATGGCATACGGTCATGCTTGACCTAGTGTCGAGAGCTATAGGACATGCAGGAGCCGGCGTGCGGTAGCATAGTCGTGTGTGCAAATATGGCGGTTCTAGAAGGTTTGTGGAGCCATGGTTAAGGGCCATTCGGGTTCTCGGCGGCAACAAACGCTGTGGTGGAGAGGCCTAAGGTGTCAAAATGCCTTAACCATGGTGCATGGGCATGCTTGACTTGGTGCGGGAGCCATAGGATGCGTTAGGAACCGGCCGTGCGGCGGCAAGTCGTGTGTGCAAATATGGCGGTTACGGAGCCGTGGAGCCAAGGTTAAGGGCCGTTCGGGCTCTCGGCGATGGCAAACGCTATGGTAGAGAGGCCAGAGGTGTCAAAATGCCTTAACCATGGCGTACGGGCGTGCTTGACTCGGTGCCGGGAGCCATAGGATGCGTTGGAACCGACCATGCGGCAGCATGGTCGTGTGTGCAAATATGGCAGTTCTACAGCCGTGGAGCCATGGTTAAGGGCCCTTCAGGCTCTCGGGTGATGGAAAACTCTATGGTGGAGAGGTGAGAGGCATCAAAATGGCTTAACCATGGCGTACGGGCGTGCTTGACCGGTCGAGAGCCGTAGGATGCACGGGATCCGGCCGTGCGCCGGCACGGTCGTGTGTGCAATTATGGATGTTACGGAGTCGTGGAGCTATAGTTAAGGGCCGTTCGGGCTCTCGGGTGATGACAAATATTGTGGTGGTGAGGCCAGAGGTGTCAAAATGCCTTAACCATGGCATACGGTCGTGCTTGACCTAGTGTCGAGAGCTATAGGACACATAGGAACCGGCTGTGCGGTAGCATAGTCGTGTGTGCAAATATGGCAGTTCTAGAGCGGTGGAGCCATGGTTAAGGGCCATTCGGGTTCTTGGGCGGCAACAAATGCTGTGGTGGAGAGGCCGGCGGTGTCAAAATGCCTTAACCATAGTGCATGGGCGTGCTTGACTTGGTGCGAGGAGCCGTAGGATGCGCATAGGAACCGGCCGTGCGGCGGCAAAGTCGTGTGTGCAAATATGGCGGTTACGGAGCCGTGGAGCCGAGGTTAAGTGCCGTTCGGGCTCTCGAGCGATGGCAAACGCTATGGTAGAGAGGCCGAGAGGTGTCAAAATGCCTTAACCATGGCGTACGGGCATGCTTGACTCGGCGGGAGCCATAAAATGCGTTGGAACCGACCGTGCGGCGGCATGGTCGTGTGTGCAAATATGGCGGTTTTGGAGCCGTGGAGGCATGGTTAAGGGCCCTTCGGGCTCTCGGGTGATGGAAAACTCTATGGTGGAGAGGTGAGAGGCATCAAAATGGCTTAACCATGGCGTACGGGCGTGCTTGACCCGGTGCCGAGAGCCATAGGATGCACGGGATCCGGCCGTGCGGCGGCACGGTCGTGTGTGCAATTATGGATGTTACGGAGTCGTGGAGCTATAGTTAAGGGCCGTTCGGGCTCTCGGGTGATGACAAACATTGTGGTGGTGAGGCCGGAGGCATCAAAATGCCTTAACCATGGCATACGGTCATGCTTGACCTAGTGTCGAGAGCTATAGGACACGCAGGAAGCATTTGTGCGGTAGCATATTCGTCGTGTGTGCAAATATGGCGGTTCTAGAGCGGTGGAGCCATGGTTAAGGGCCATTCGGGTTCTCGGGCGGCAACAAATGCTGTGGTGGAGAGGCTAGAGGTGTCAAAATGCCTTAACCATGGTGCATGGGCATGCTTGACTTGGTGCGGGAGCCATAGGATGCGTTAGGAACCGGCCGTGCGGCGGCATGGTCGTGTGTGCAAATATGGCGGTTACGGAGCCGTGGAGCCAAGGTTAAGGGCCGTTCGGGCTCTCGGCGATGGCAAACGCTATGGTAGAGAGGCCGGAGGTGTCAAAATGCCTTAACCATGGCGTACGGGCATGCTTGACTCGGTGCCGGGAGCCATAGGATGCGTTGGAACCGGCCGTGCGGCGGCATGGTCGTGTGTGCAAATATGGCGGTTTTGCGGCCGTGGAGGCATGGTTAAGGGCCCTTCGGGCTCTCGGGTGATGAAAAACTCTATGGTGGAGAGGTGAGAGGCATCAAAATGGCTTAACCATGGCGTACGGGCGTGCTTGACCCGGTGCGAGAGCCGTAGGATGCACGGGATCCGGCCGTGCGGCGGCACGGTCGTGTGTGCAATTATGGATGTTCGGAGTCGTGGAGCTATAGTTAAGGGCCGTTCGGGCTCTCGGGTGATGACAAATATTGTGGTGGTGAGGCCGGAGGCGTCAAAACGCCTTAACCATGGCATACGGTCGTGCTTGACCTAGTGTCGAGAGCTATAGGACATGCAGGAAGCGGTTTGTGCGGTAGCATAGTCGTGTGTGCAAATATGGCGGTTCTAGTTTGTGGAGCCATGGTTAAGGGCCATTCGGGTTCTCGGGCGGCAACAAACGCTGTGGTGGAGAGGCCAAAGGTGTCAAAATGCCTTAACCATGGTGCATGGGCGTGCTTGACTTGGTGCGGGAGCCATAGGATGCGACGCATAGGAACCGGCCGTGCGGCGGCAAGTCGTGTGTGCAAATATGGCGGTTCGGAGCCGTGGAGCCAAGGTTAAGGGCCGTTCGGGCTCTCGGCGATGGACAAACGCTATGGTAGAGAGGCCGGAGGTGTCAAAATGCCTTAACCATGGCGTACGGGCATGCTTGACTCGGTCGGGAGCCATAGGATGCGTTGGAACCGACCATGCGGCGGCATGGTCGTGTGTGCAAATGTGGCGGTTTTTGCGGCCGTGGAGCCATGGTTAAGGGCCCTTCGGGCTCTCGGGTGATGGAAAACTCTATGGTGGAGAGGTGAGAGGCATCAAAATGGCTTAACCATGGCGTACGGGTGTGCTTGACCGGTGCGAGAGCCGTAGGATGCACGGGATCCGGCCGTGCGCCGGCACGGTCGTGTGTGCAATTATGGATGTTACGGAGTCGTGGAGCTATAGTTAAGGGCCGTTCGGGCTCTCGGGTGATGACAAACATTGTGGTGGTGGGCCGGAGGTGTCAAAATGCCTTAACCATGGCATACGGTCGTGCTTGACCTAGTGTCGAGAGCTATAGGACACGTAGGAACCGGCTGTGCGGTAGCATAGTCGTGTGTGCAAATATGGCAGTTCTAGAGCGGTGGAGCCATGGTTAAGGGCCATTCGGGTTCTTGGGCGGCAACAAATGCTGTGGTCGAGAGGCCAGCGGTGTCAAAATGCCTTAACCATAGTGCATGGGCGTGCTTGACTTGGTGCGAGGAGCCGTAGGATGCGCAGGAACCGGCCGTGCGGCAGCAAAGTCGTGTGTGCAAATATGGCAGTTCTAGAGCCGTGGAGCCGAGGTTAAGTGCCGTTCAGGCTCTCGAGTGACGGCAAACTCTATGGTAGAGAGGCCAGAGGTGTCAAAATGCCTTAACCATGGCGTACGGGCATGCTTGACTCGGTGCCGAGAGCCATAGGATGCGTTGGAACCGACCGTGCGGCAGCATGGTCGTGTGTGCAAATATGGCGGTTTTGCGGCCGTGGAGCGTGGTTAAGGGCCCTTCGGGCTCTCGGGTGATGAAAAACTCTATGGTGGAGAGGTGAGAGGCATCAAAATGGCTTAACCATGGCGTACGGGCGTGCTTGACCCGGTGCGAGAGCCGTAGGATGCACGGGGATCCGGGCGTGCGGCGGCACGGTTGTGTGTGCAATTATGGATGTTCGGAGTTGTGGAGCTATAGTTAAGGGCCGTTCGGGCTCTCGGGTGATGACAAATATTGTGGTGGTGAGGCCGAGGCTCAAAATGCCTTAACCATGGCATACGGTCGTGCTTGACCTAGTGTCGAGAGCTATAGGACATGCGGAACCGGGCGTGCGATAGCATAGTCGTGTGTGCAAATATGGCGGTTCTAGAGTTTGTGGAGCCATGGTTAAGGGCCATTCGGGTTCTCGGGCGGTAATAAACGCTGTGGTGGAGAGGCCAAAGGTGTTAAAACGCCTTAACCATGGTGCATGGGCGTGCTTGACTTGGTGCGAGGAGCCGTAGGACGCATAGGAACCGGCCGTGCGGCGGCAAAGTCGTGTGTGCAAATATGGCGGTTCGGAGCCGTGGAGCCGAGGTTAAGGGCCGTTCGGGCTCTCGGCGGCGACAAACGCTATGGTAGAGAGGCCGAGAGGTGTCAAAATGCCTTAACCATGGCGTACGGGCATGCTTGACTGTTGATGTCTATTAAGTGCAACTGAAATAAAGAAGGTTCCGCAAGCGCACAGAATATATCATCGTAGCATTTTAACTTGGAGTAATCCAGGTATCGTTATTTATATTTTTACCACTGGGAAGGGAATGCACTGGATAATGAGTGATGAGCAATGCACATGCGATAATGGAGAGCTTAACCTTGTCTGTATCGATCATCTCATACGGGGTAAGTGTCACATAAAATATAGGAATGAATGATAAATGACATAAGATAAATGAGAGCATATAGCCACATAAAATAATAATAATAAGCCATCTCAACTTAGTACTCTAAGCTTATAACACTAGCATGGACTAGGACGATCTAGGGTATAATCCTATGTTATTCTAACTACAAAGTCAAAGCATACAATGATTAGTGCAAGAACATCTAGCAATCATGGCGGGAAAAGGTTACATCTATGCATAGTGATATTACCGGAGAAGACAAGAGACATAGCAATGACTTCAATGTAATAGGTTTGTTCGCTAGACCTACCAACGGGGATGGAATACAAAGGACTCAACGGGCTGTCACTTCCGCGATCTACCACAAGACCCGGCCAATAGGGTGCAATCGCGGATAAATACGGCCTAGGCACCACGCCTACACAATATTTACCACTCTCCCATCGATCTAATGAGCGAGCGCTATACGATCCTATGCATAAACATAATTCTAGTCCAACTATGCTAAACATATAATCAAAGTAAACTAAGAACAATATAATTGAGAACATAATCAAATAGAGCAAAGTCAAGTCGATATAATAGAATAGAATAAAGTACTACTCATAGTATCACGAACAATGATGAATATTACAAGAATGTAGAGGGGAATTACCAAGAACTCCGACAGATCCGGACTCCAAGCTAGGCTTGATTCCCTCTAGATCTATTCCTATGTAGCTATGCTACTAAACTATGGAGCTCTAATTGAGATGGTGGCTCGGCTTCCGAATTCGATGAGAGAATGAACTCTTGAATGAATTAGGAATTAGGGTTTCACCCGGGGGCCGGGGGCTCGAATATATAGCCCCCTAGGATTAACCGCAGCCCTCGGATCAAACCGACCTAAATGGACGATAATTATTCATCCTCAAAGGCGGTGGAGGCGGGATCCACGAGACTCCACCCGATTGGTGGAGGTGGGGAGTTGGCCGACTCCCCCGGGTCGGCCGACCGCCCACCCCGCTGTGTGGGCCCGGCTTCCGGGGTTTGCCTTACGGAGTCTTCTAGATTATACAATTTTACCCGTTCGGTCTTTATCTCTATGTAATCATGACATGTGGGCCTCCTTTGGTTCTCTTTCCGATAACCCCCCCTATGAGAAATAGACAATCACCAAAACTCATGGAATCTCACGTCGGTGTAACCCCTATATCTAACGAGGTGAACTCATATTAGTCCTTTCTCTTCTTTGTGTTGACGGTATAAAATTGATACTTAACGACCGTCAACAAACTCCCCAAGCTTACCTTTTGCTCGTCCCCGAGCAAAGATAGACTCAGTGATGGATCAGGAGTTGCTACAATGCTTTCACTCCTCACAAGTACACATGCGTTCAAACAAGAACTCTCCTCCGGATTAGAGTGAACTATTCTGACTCAAAACTCACTCATATTACCTTTCACCATGGGGCTTGTAACCGTCACTTGGGTCTTGAGTAGTTGAAAGATAGAACAGTCAAGTCAAGCGCCATGTTTCTCGCTCTTTGATCAACTATTATCCCGGAGTTTTTGCAAGGTTTTTGAAATAAAACTCAGAGTTCCTTGTATGAACCTTTCAAGTCTCTCATTTGTAGTATTTCTGGATCCTCTCCAAGGCATGAGTAGTGTATGCCTTCTCTCTTCTCTCAAAATATGTGGTATTTGTGGAACTAAGGCATAGTGGAAAGTGCCTTCTCTCTTCTCTCCCTACTTTCTAATAGGCTTATGTGGAGCTCATAGGTGGGGAGACACTCAAACTCACTTGCATATATTGCACGCAGTTAAGACATGGATCCAATAGGAACTAAAATAATAATAAAGTCATATGTGTATGTGAATGAGGAAATGGAATGGATGATAAGATGATGATAGGATGATGATGATAAGGAAATGATTATGAGGGGTACTCAACTGGTGAACATCTACTTCTACACTTGCTCCTTAGGGGATAACATGACTCCCTTTATTCGAAACTTTGAAACTTCTTGAACTCTTCAAAAAACTTCTTGGAACTTCTTGAATGGAAGGACTTGGCTACTCTTTCTTTTCTTTTTTTTTAGAGCAACCAATCCTCGAAAACGAAACTTTAGCACGGGAGTGTACAACTTGAAATGATAATAACCTGGAGCTTTTATGTAGGCAAATAGAGCTGTGATGATTATGTCTAGATGTTCACTCCCGGGATAGGAGTAAAACCTTTCGGATGAAGTGAAAATGAATGGTGTATGTATATGTGGATGGATGGATGGATGCGTACTCCCAGTGTAGGAGCAGCATAAGTGCGTATCTCCAGGGTAGAGACAGCATAATATGCGGGGAATGCGTACTCCTAGGATAGGAGCAGCATAAGTGCGTATCTCCAGGGTAGAGATAGCACAGTATGTGGTGGATATGGATCTATATGTGGGTTGTACTTCGAGAAACAGAAGTAGCACAGAATGAATGTAACATTTATAAAATGGGTGCATGCTTCTGAGGACAGAAGTAGCAGAGATCAATGGATGGAGAGCACATAGTATTGACTTTAACTGCATGACTAATTCCTTATGGGTCCACAGCATAACCACACTCAATGCCTATAAAGTCTACACTCAAGCTACAATGTGATCTATATAAACAGATGGGTTTTCCTAATCTAGTAAGCATGAATATATGGTCATTTGTGGTAGGAATTTGAACTCTCATCATAAAGGAACTCATCATGTAGGAATTTAATATTTTCAAAGATAAATTCTCCAGAACTCTAGTATCTCTAGGAACAAGATGGACAGCAGCTCAACCTTCCCATATCATACCCGTCAACCACCTAGACTTAGATCAAGTATTCGCTACCCACAAGTTTCAGGTTCAGAGCAAATCTCAAATCTAAACAGTTGTGTCCAAAACTCGGGAAAGTGCAAGGTTGAAAACTAGGTACTTGAAAGGAATTACGGCAGAGCAACTATTCATCATCTCCATGTAGAGTTTATTCTAGGGATCACTTTTAAAGACAGTTGCAAGAGCTCTCCAAAAGTAGAAAAGATAAATAAGGAAATCTTTACGGGTTTCTATGGTTATGCATCCTTTTAGTTATTTTAACAAAGCATACTTTAACAAAGCATAAATAGATAAGTTAAAAACACTTAGCTTGGTACACGGGGATGCTCTCCCCCAATTTGGATGTTGACATAGTCTCGCGATGTTGGCGACGGTGCACCGAAGACGTCTTAGTCCTCCAGGAGTGTCGTAGATAGTTGCTGTTGGAGACAGCATTCAAGTGTCACGGACAGCACTCCGACAGGGGACTGGATGTCCTTCTTCCTGTTAGCTCTTCATGATCCTTGATGTTCTGAGAAGCTCAAATAGACAACAAAGCTTGTGGAACTGATTAAGCGTTAGTGATAAAAACCTCCAGGCCTTGGTTGTCTAGAACTTTCCTAACTTAAAACTCATTATAACAGGATCACAAGAAATATTTTTATCTTTTTATTATTTAAGGAATGCAGACAGAGAGAGATAAATATGATGAGAAATTATTTTTGTGCCACCACAGTGAATGATTATCCACATGGGGCTTAACAATTTTCTGGATGCAAATGCAAAACATTTTTATTTTCTTTTCTAATGCGGAGATAAAAGAGTAAAGATGCAACTAAGATGCATGTAGGGAAATAAGTATGCTAGGGTAAAAATGCAGTGCTGAAAAGTAATTGCTGATAAATACCAAGTTACCTCTTGGCGCGGCGTTCGGTGGTTTTAAGTCCTCCGAACAGGACTTGTCATATTCGCTCATTTTTCAACGGGCGCATTGGCTGGCGCCTCGGATGATGTCGCCTCTTGTGTAGGAATTGATTTTGATTTTGCCTTTACCTTCCACACCTTCTTTGTTGGAGAGGATGACCTTGAGGAGGAAGCTTCTTGGACCACTTGTTTTCTCTTGTTGGTAGCACCTCTTCGGGTTCTTCTATAATGTTCTTATCTTCGGTGGTACCGATCTTCATATCTCGGAAACTTCTCCCTCATAGTCGGCCCATCCATCGTAGTGATGTTCTTTTTGTTACGCGGCAGTACGCTGCCTTCTCCTTGCTCTGTTCTTCTTGGGCTCCTCGGTGATTATATAATTATTATTGAAGTAGCGGCGTACCTTCTCAGTGGGAAAGTAGAAATGGATCTCTCATGTCCCAATATAGATGATAGCTCTGGTGGTGTTCAGGAATGGTCTTCCTAGGATGATTGGAGGATCATAGTCATCTCCCATGTCAACGACTCGGAAGTCTGTAGGGACATAGTGGTCATCTATCCGGATGAGGACATCCTTCACTTCTCCTTCGACGAAGCGGAATGTCCGGGTACGCCATCCGCAGCATTTGTGCATAGGTAGGCTCCAAAGGCATAGTGCCATATAGATACTCATAAGTTACCTTGGCCATGATGTTGACGCCCGATCCGGTGTCACAGCATGACTTTATTGAAAGAGCTTTGTTGATGGAGCATTGAATGGTTGGGACACCTGGGTCATCCTTCTTGATCGACGTGGGGACCGAGTAAGTGGTCATGCTCCTTATGGACTGCGGTGACCATCCTCCTGTCTCCGTCTTCTTATCTTTGTTCTTGCTCTTCTTAGCCGGATTCTTCTTCTTCTCACTGTTCGTTGATGAGGGTGTTTGAGGCTGCGGCACTGTTCTTGAAGAAGAAGGTTTCTCTCTTGCCCTTGATATTGAAGATGATCTTGGCGGTGTTGGCATACATGATGGCTCCCAGCGGTGTTCAAGAATGGTCGTCCCAAAATGACGGGGACCTTTCATCACCGCCGTATCTACTACCACGAAGTCTGCGGGAACATACGAGTTGCCCACTCGTACACATATATCTTCAAGTATTCCCAAAGGAACACGGAGTGACCGATCGCAAGTTTGTAAGTACATAGTTGTCTATGCTAAGGGGCATACGAATAGCTTCTCATATATCACTCTTGGCATGATGTTAATGCTTGCTCCAAAGTCACAGATTGCCTCATTAAAGTTAGTACTTCCAATGGAGATCGGAATGACCGGTCTCCTGGATCGCCCTTCTTGATTGGCGAGTTGAGTCTATCCATGACCCCTTTGATGGATCACTCCGGCTCTCTTCTACATTGAATATATCAACAAGATTTGCGGTTTCGAGCTCTTCGGGTTGTCTGCCGGTTTACCTTGACCGGTGGAAGGAGCAAGGTTAACAAGCCGTTGTACTGCGACTCAAGTATCTTGTTGAAATTTTGACTCTTGATGGCATTGGAAAAGCCATCCATCCCGTTGCCGAGTGTTTCTAGGACCTTGTCATTTGATGTCGGCTTCTTGGACAGATTGTCCATCATCTTGCCTTGATTCAAAGCACTAACTCTCTCAAAGGCTAATTTGGTTGTAATTATTGTAAGAGTCGTTACCTTGATAGTTGCCTCGAATAATTGCCGAGTAGTTAGGCCTCTGTTGATTCCAACCTTGATTCGCGAGGACGGTAGTAATTGTTGTTGTTGTTATTGAGGTAGTTCACGTCCCCCTTGACTCACGGGCGGCTAGCACCCGTGTGCCCGGTCTCTCCACACTCTTCACATGTCATGTGAGCATCATGTATATGCATGACTTCTTTCTTCTCGGGGCTCTCTCATCGAGCCTCTTCATTAGAGATCCATTTTGGCGAGACGGCATGTCTACCTCTTTCACTGGTGCATTCCTCCACCTCTCTTGCGGGTCCGAGTTCTTTCTTCACTCCAACCTTGGTTGGATGCCATCTTCTCCACAAGAGCGTGGCCCGAGGAATAGTGAGTGATAAGAATGCACCTCCCGCAGCGGCATCCATCGTCTCACGTGTCTTGTTGCTAAGCCCATGGTAGAATGTCCGCATAAGCGGCCAATTCTCCATGCCATGATGAGGACACTCGAGGATGTAATCTTGAAAGCGCTCCCAAGCTTCGGGACAGTCTCATCATGATGTTCTTTGAAAACTTGATATCTTCCCACGAAGAGCATTTGTCTTGCCCATGGGGAAGAACTTCGCCAAGAAATTGGTGGAACATAGTGCCCACGTAGTATTCTTCTCCTTATTGGCGTAGAACCACCGCTTCGCTCTCCCCAAGAGTGAGAATGGGAAAAGGCGAAGTAGTATAGCATCTCCGGGGACATCCTTGATAGTGAACGTGCTACAAATCTCCGGAAAGTGTTGGAGATGAGCACTAGCATCTTCATGGGCCTTCCCATGTAACCGGCTTGCTTGCACCATGTTGATTAGCGCAGGCTTGAGCTCAAAAGCTCCTTCGATGTCCGCGGTTGGTCCAAGTACGAATGTTGTCCGTAGTGGGAGCCGAGAACTCGCGGAGTGACTTGTTCGCCATGGCTTCAAACGCGGGTGTCAAGTCTCGCACGAAAGGTTGACTTTCTCGCTTCCGACAAACTTCCAAGTTGAGTTGATGATGATGATGATTGATTGGTCTTCTTCAACTCGCTTCGGCCTTCTGAATAAAGCTTCGGATCGTCAATATAATTATCGGGAAGAATTGTCTTTTTCATACATTACCCCGCATAAGATATAAAAATAGACGAAAGACAAGGGTAAGGCTGTATGAGTAGAGAATGGTGACAAGTGCTCAATCTCATTATGTAGTGCAATGCTGCTCATTATCCATTGGCTTTCAACCTTCCCCGAAGCAACGGCGCCAAAAATGCTTGTTGATGTCTATTAAGTGCAACTGAAATAAAGAAGGTTCCGCAAGCGCACGAGAATATATCATCGTAGCATTTTAACCGGGAGTAATCCAGGTATCGTTATTTATATTTTTACCACCGGGAAGGGAATGCACTTGGATAATGAGTGATGAGCAATGCACATGCGATAATGGAGAGCTTAACCTTGTCTCGTATCGATCATCTCATACGGGGTAAGTGTCACATAAAATATAGGAATGAATGATAAATGACATAAGATAAATGAGAGCATATAGCCACATAAAATAATAATAATAAGCCATCTCAACTTAGTACTCTAAGCTTATAACACTAGCATGGACTAGGACGATCTAGGGTATAATCCTATGTTATTCTAACTACAAAGTCAAAGCATACAATGATTAGTGCAAGAACATCTAGCAATCATGGCGGGAAAAGGTTACATCTATGCATAGTGATATTACCGAGAAGACAAGAGACATAGCAATGACTTCAATGTAATAGGTTTGTTACGCTAGACCTACCAACGGGGATGGAATACAAAGGACTCAACGGAACTGTCACTTCCGCGATCTACCACACGACCCGGCCAATAGGGTGCAATCGCAGATAAATACGGCCTAGGCACCACGCCTACACAATATTTACCACTCTCCCATCGATCTAATGAGCGAGCGCTATACGATCCTATGCATAAACATAATTCTAGTCCAACTATGCTAAACATATAATCAAAGTAAACTAAGAACAATATAATTGAGAACATAATCAAATAGAGCAAAGTCAAGTCTCGATATAATAGAATAGAATAAAGTACTACTCATAGTATCACGAACAATGATGAATATTACAAGAATGTAGAGGGGAATTACCAAGAACTCCGACAGATCCGGACTCCAAGCTAGGCTTGATTCCCTCTAGATCTATTCCTATGTAGCTATGCTACTAAACTATGGAGCTCTAATTGAGATGGTGGCTCGCTTCTCTACGAATTACGATGAGAGAATGAACTCTTGAATGAATTAGGAATTAGGGTTTCACCCGGGGGCCGGGGCTCGAATATATAGCCCCCTAGGATTAACCGCAGCCCTCGGATCAAACCGACCTAAATGGACGATAATTATTCATCCTCAAAGGCGGTGGAGAGCGGGATCCACGAGACTCCACCCGATTGGTGGAGGTGGGGAGTCGGCCGAGCTCCCCACTGGGTCGGGCCGATTGCCCACCCCCGCCCGAGTGGGCCCCGGCTTCCGGGGTTTGCCTTCGGAGTCTTCTAGATTATACAATTTTACCCGTTCGGTCTTTATCTCTATGTAATCATGACATGTGGGCCTCCTTTGGTTCTCTTTACGATAACCCCCCGCGAGAAATAGACAATCACCAAAACTCGTGGAATTCTGTCAGTGTAACCCCTATATCTAACAGGTGAACTCATATTAGTCCTTTCTCTTGCTGTGTTGACGGTATAAAATTGATACTTAACGACCGTCAACAAACTCCCCCAAGCTTACCTTTTGCTCGTCCCTGAGCAAAGATAGACTCAGTGATGGATCAGGAGTTGCTACAATGCTTTCACTCCTCACAAGTACACATGCGTTCAAACAAGAACTCTCCTCCGGATTAGAGTGAACTATTCTGACTCAAAACTCACTCATATTACCTTTCACCATGGGGCTTGTAACCGTCACTTGGGTCTTGAGTAGTTGAAAGATAGAACAGTCAAGTCAAGCGCCATGTTTCTCGCTCTTTGATCAACTATTATCCCGGAGTTTTTGCAAGGTTTTTGAAATAAAACTCAGAGTTCCTTGTATGAACCTTTCAAGTCTCTCATTTGTAGTATTTCTCGGATCCTCTCCAAGGCATGAGTAGTGTATGCCTTCTCTCTTCTCTCAAAATATGTGGTATTTGTGGAACTAAGGCATAGTGGAAAGTGCCTTCTCTCTTCTCTCCCTACTTTCTAATAGGCTTATGTGGAGCTCATAGGTGGGGAGACACTCAAACTCACTTGCATATATTGCACAGTTAAGACATGGATCCAATAGGAACTAAAATAATAATAAAGTCATATGTGTATGTGAATGAGGAAATGGAATGGATGATAAGATGATGATAGGATGATGATGATAAGGAAATGATTATGAGGGGTACTCAACTGGTGAACATCTACTTCTACACTTGCTCCTTAGGGGATAACATGACTCCCTTTATTCGGAACTTTGAAACTTCTTGAACTCTTCAAAAAACTTCTTGGAACTTCTTGAATGGAAGGACTTGGCTACTCTTTCTTTCTCTTTTTTTTGAAGGAAATGATTATGAGGGGTACTCAACTGGTGAACATCTACTTCTATAGGATATGCAGGAACTGGCTGTGCGGTAGCATAGTCGTGTGTGCAAATATGGCAGTTCAAGAGCTGTGGAGCCATGGTTAAGGGCCATTCGGGTTCTCGGGCGGTAATAAATGCTTTGTGGTGGAGAGGCACGCCTTAACCATGGTGCATGGGCGTGCTTGACTTGGTGCGAGGAGCCGTAGGACGCATAGGAACCGGCCGTGCGGCAAGAAAAGTCGTGTGTGCAAATAGGCCGTTACGGAGCCGTGGAGCCGAGGTTAAGGGCCGTTCGGGCTCTCGAGCGATGACAAATGCTATGGTAGAGAGGCCGGAGGTGTCAAAATGCCTTAACCGTGGCGTACGGGCTTGCTTGACTCGGTCGAGAGCCATAGGGCGCGTTGGAACCGACCATGCGGCAGCATGGTCGTGTGTGCAAATGTGGCAGTTTTACTGCCGTGGAGCCATGGTTAAGGGCCCTTCAGGCTCTTGGGTGATGGAAAACTCTATGGTGGAGAGGTGAGAGGCATCAAAATGGCTTAACCATGGCGTACGGCTGTGCTTGAACCGGTGTCGAGTGCCGTTGGATGCACAGGATCCGGCCGTGCGCCAGCACAGTCGTGTGTGCAATTATGGATGTTCTAGAGTCGTGGAGCTATAGTTAAGGGCCGTTCGGGCTCTCGGGTGATGACAAACATTGTGGTGGTGGGGCCAGAGGTGTCAAAACGCCTTAACCATGGCATACGGTCGTGCTTGACCTAGTGTCGAGAGCCGTAGGACACGTAGGAACCCGTGCGGTAGCATAGTCGTGTGTGCAAATATGGCGGTTCTAGAGCGGTGGAGCCATGGTTAAGGGCCATTCGGGTTCTTGGGCGGCAACAAATGCCGTGGTCGAGAGGCCGGCGGTGTCAAAACGCCTTAACCATAGTGCATGGGCATGCTTGACTTGGTGCGAGAAGCCGTAGGATGCGCGAGGAACCGGCCGTGCGGCGGCAAAGTTGTGTGTGCAAATATGGCGGTTCTAGAGCCGTGGAGCCGAGGTTAAGTGCCGTTCGGGCTCTCGAGTGACAAAGCAAACGCTATGGTGGAGAGGCCAGAGGTGTCAAAATGCCTTAACCATGGCGTACGGGCATGCTTGACTCGGAGCCGGGAGCCATAAAATGCGTTGGAACCGGCCGTGCGGCAGCATAGTCGAGTGTGCAAATATGGCAGTTTTGGAGCCGTGGAGGCATGGTTAAGGGCCCTTCAGGCTCTCATGTGATGGAAAACTCTATGGTGGAGAGGTGAGAGGCATCAAAATGGCTTAACCATGGCGTACGGCGTGCTTGACCCGGTGCCGAGAGCCATAGGATGCACGGGATCCGGCCGTGCGGCGGCACGGTCGTGTGTGCAATTATGGATGTTCTAGAGTCGTGGAGCTGTAGTTAAGGGCCGTTCGGGCTCTCGGGTGATGACAAACATTGTGGTGGTGAGGCCGGAGGCATCAAAACGCCTTAACCATGGCATACGGTCATGCTTGACCTAGTGTCAAGAGCTGTAGGACACGCACGAACCGGTGTGCGGTAGCATATTCGTGTGTGCAAATATGGCGGTTCTAGAGTTTGTGGAGCCATGGTTAAGGGCCATTCGGGTTCTCGGCGGCAACAAATGATGTGGTGGAGAAGCTAGAGGTGTCAAAATGCCTTAACCATGGCGTCGGGCATGCTTGACTCGGTGCCGGGAGCCATAGGTTGCGTTGGAACCGGCCGTGCGGCGGCATGGTCGTGTGTGCAAATATGGCGGTTACGGAGCCGTGGAGCCAAGGTTAAGGGCCGTTCGGGCTCTTGAGCGATGGCAAATGCTATGGTAGAGAGGCCGAGGTGTCAAAATGCCTTAACCATGGCGTACGGGCATGCTTGACTCGGTGCCGAGAGCCATAGGATGCGTTGGAACCGGCCGTGCGGCGGCATGGTCGTGTGTGCAAATATGGCGGTTTTGCGGCGGTGGAGCTGTGGTTAAGGGCCCTTCAGGCTCTCGGGTGATGAAAAACTCTATGGTGGAGAGGTGAGAGGCATCAAAATGGCTTAACCATGGCGTACGGGAGTGCTTGACCCGGTGCCGAGAGCCGTAGGATGCACGGGATCCGGTGTGCGGCGGCACGTCGTGTGTGCAATTATGGATGTTCGGAGTTGTGGAGCTATAGTTAAGGGCCGTTCGGGCTCTCGGGTGATGACAAATATTGTGGTGGTGAGGCTAGGGGCGTCAAAACGCCTTAACCATGGCATACGGTCGTGCTTGACTCGGTGTCGAGAGCTATAGGACATGCGGAACCGGGCCGTGCGGTAGCATAGTCGTGTGTACAAATATGGCGGTTCTAGAGCTGTGGAGCCATGGTTAAGGGCCATTCGGGTTCTCGGGCGGTAATAAACACTGTGGTGGAGAGGCCAAAAGTGTTAAAACGCCTTAACCATGGTGCATGGGCGTGCTTGACTTGGTGCGAGGAGCCGTAGGACGCATAGGAACCGGCCGTGCGGCAGCAAAGTCGTGTGTGCAAATATGGCAGTTCTGGAGCCGTGGAGCCGAGGTTAAGGGCCGTTCAGGCTCTCGAGCGATGACAAACACTATGGTAGAGAGGCCAGACGTGTCAAAATGCCTTAACCATGGCGTACGGGCTTGCTTGACTCAGTGCCGAGAGCCATAGGACGCGTTGGAACCGACCATGCGGCAGCATGGTTGTGTGTGCAAATGTGGCAGTTTTACTGCCGTGGAGCCATGGTTAAGGGCCCTTCAGGCTCTCGGGTGATGGAAAACTCTATGGTGGAGAGGTGAGAGGCATCAAAATGGCTTAACCATGGCGTACGGGTGTGCTTGAACCGGTGCCGAGAGTCGTAGGATGCACAGGATCCGGCCGTGCGCCAGCACAGTAGTGTGTGCAATTATGGATGTTCTGGAGTCGTGGAGCTATAGTTAAGGGCCGTTCGGGCTCTCGGGTGATGACAAACATTGTGGTGGTGGGGCCAGAGGTGTCAAAACGCCTTAACCATGGCATACGGTCATGCTTGACCTAGTGTCGAGAGCCGTAGGACACGTAGGAACCGGGCGTGCGGTAGCATAGTCGTGTGTGCAAATATGGCGGTTCTAGAGCGGTGGAGCCATGGTTAAGGGCCATTCGGGTTCTTGGGCGGCAACAAATGCTATGGTCGAGAGGCTAGCGGTGTCAAAACGCCTTAACCATAGTGCATGGGCGTGCTTGACTTGGTGCGAGGAGCCGTAGGATGCGCAGGAACCGGCCGTGCGGCAAAGAAAGTCGTGTGTGCAAATATGGTAGTTCGGGAGCCGTGGAGCCGAGGTTAAGTCTTGTTCGGGCTCTCGAGTGATGGCAAACGCTATGGAAGAGAGGCCGGAGGTGTCAAAATGCCTTAACCATGGCGTACGGGCATGCTTGACTCGGAGCGGGAGCCATAAAATGCGTTGGAACCGACCGTGCGGCAAAGCATGGTCGAGTGTGCAAATATGGCAGTTTTGGAGCCGTGGAGGCATGGTTAAGGGCCCTTCGGGCTCTCGGGTGATGGAAAACTCTATGGTGGAGAGGTGAGAGGCATCAAAATGGCTTAACCATGGCGTACGGGCGTGCTTGACCCGGTGCCGAGAGCCATAGGATGCACGGGATCCGGCCGTGCGGCAGCACGGTCGTGTGTGCAATTATGGATGTTCGGAGTCGTGGAGCTATAGTTAAGGGCCGTTCGGGCTCTCGGGTGATGACAAACATTGTGGTGGTGAGGCCGGAGGCATCAAAATGCCTTAACCATGGCATACGGTCATGCTTGACCTAGTGTCAAGAGCTGTAGGACACGCACGAACCGGGCCGTGTGGTAGCATATTCGTGTGTGCAAATATGGCAGTTCTAGAGCTGTGGAGCCATGGTTAAGGGCCATTCGGGTTCTCAAGCGGCAACAAATGCTGTGGTGGAGAGGCTAGAGGTGTCAAAATGCCTTAACCATGGCGTACGGGCATGCTTGACTCAGTGCCACGAGCCATAGGATGCATTGAACCGCCGTGCGGCAAGCATGGTCATGTGTGCAAATATGGCGGTTACGGAGCCGTGGAGCCAAGGTTAAGGGCCGTTCGGGCTCTCGGCGATGGCAAATGCTATGGTAGAGAGGCCAGAGGTGTCAAAATGCCTTAACCATGGCGTACGGGCATGCTTGACTCAGTGCGAGAGCCATAGGATGCGTTGGAACCGACCGTGCGGCAGCATGGTCGTGTGTGCAAATATGGCAGTTTTGTAGCCGTGGAGCTGTGGTTAAGGGCCCTTCAGGCTCTCGGGTGATGAAAAACTCTATGGTGGAGAGGTGAGAGGCATCAAAATGGCTTAACCATGGCGTACGAGCGTGCTTGACCCGGTGCCGAGAGCCGTAGGATGCACAGGATCCGTCTGTGCGGCAGCACAGTCGTGTGTGCAATTATGGATGTTCTGGAGTCATGGAGCTATAGTTAAGGGCCGTTCGGGCTCTCGGGTGATGACAAATATTGTGGTGGTGAGGCCAGAGGTGTCAAAACGCCTTAACCATGGCATACGGTCGTGCTTGACCTAGTGTCGAGAGCTATAGGACATGCAGGAACTGGCTGTGCGGTAGCATAGTCATGTGTGCAAATATGGCAGTTCTAGAGCTGTGGAGCCATGGTTAAGGGCCATTCGGGTTCTCGGGTGGTAATAAACGCTGTGGGGGAGAGGCCAAAGGTGTTAAAACGCCTTAACCATGGTGCATGGGCGTGCTTGACTTGGTGCGAGGAGCCGTAGGATGCATAGGAACCGGCCGTGCGGCAGCAAAGTCGTGTGTGCAAATATGGCAGTTCTGGAGCCGTGGAGCCGAGGTTAAGGGCCGTTCAGGCTCTCAAGCGACGACAAACGCTATGGTAGAGAGGCCAGAGGTGTCAAAATGCCTTAACCATGGCGTACGGGCTTGCTTGACTCAGTGCCGGGAGCCAAAGGACGCGTTGGAACCGACCATGCGGCAGCATGGTCGTGTGTGCAAATGTGGCAGTTTTACTGCGTAGAGCCATCCTTCAGGCTCTCGGGTGATGGAAAACTCTATGGTGGAGAGGTGAAAGGCATCAAAATGGATTAACCATGGCGTACGGGTGTGCTCGAACCGGTGCCGAGAGCCGTAGGATGCACAGGATCCGACCGTGCGCCAGCACAGTCGTGTGTGCAATTATGGATGTTCTGGAGTCGTGGAGCTATAGTTAAGGGCCGTTCGGGCTCTCAGGTGATGACAAACATTGTGGTGGTGGGGCCAGAAGTGTCAAAACGCCTTAACCATGGCATACGGTCGTGCTTGACCTAGTGTCGAGAGCTGTAGGACACGTAGGAACCGGCTGTGCGGTAGCATAGTCGTGTGTGCAAATATGGCAGTTCTAGAGCGGCGGAGCCATGGTTAAGGGCCATTCGGGTTCTTGGGCGGGAACAAATGCTGTGGTCGAGAGGCCGGCGGTGTCAAAACACCTTAACCATAGTGCATGGGCGTGCTTGACTTGGTGCGAGGAGCCGTAGAATGCGCAGGAACCGGCCGTGCGGCAAAGAAAGTCGTGTGTGCAAATATGGCGGTTACGGAGCCGTGGAGCCGAGGTTAAGTGCCGTTCGGGCTCTCGAGTGACGGCAAACGCTATGGTAGAGAGGCCGGAGGTGTCAAAATGCCTTAACCATGGTGTACAGGCATGCTTGACTCCGAGCCGGGAGCCATAAAATGCGTTGGAACCGACCGTGCGGCGGCATGGTCGAGTGTGCAAATATGGCGGTTTTGGAGCCGTGGAGGCATGGTTAAGGGCCCTTCGGGCTCTCGGGTGATGGAAAACTCTATGGTGGAGAGGTGAGAGGCATCAAAATGGCTTAACCATGGCGTACGGGCGTGCTTGACCCGGTGCCGAGAGCCATAGTATGTACGGGATCCGGCCGTGCGGCAGCACGGTCGTGTGTGCAATTATGGATGTTACGGAGTCGTGGAGGCATTGTTAAGGGCCGTTCGGGCTCTCGGGTGATGACAAACATTGTGGTGGTGAGGCCGGAGGCATCAAAACGCCTTAACCATGGCATACGGTCATGCTTGACCTAGTGTGAAGAGCATGTAGGACACGCACGAACCGGTTGTGCGGTAGCATATTCGTGTGTGCAAATATGGCGTACTAGATTTTGTGGAGCCATGGTTAAGGGCCATTCAGGTTCTCAGGCGGCAAAAAACGCTGTGGTGGAGAGGCTAGAGGTGTCAAAATGCCTTAACCATGGCGTACGGGCATGCTTGACTCGGTGCCGGGAGCCATAGGATGCGTTGGAACCGACCGTGCGGCCGGCATGGTCGTGTGTGCAAATATGGCGGTTCTGGAGCCGTGGAGCCAAGGTTAAGGGCCGTTCGGGCTCTCGAGCGATGGCAAACGCTATGGTAGAGAGGCCAGAGGTGTCAAAATGCCTTAACCATGGCGTACGGGCATGCTTGACTCGGTCGAGAGCCATAGGATGCGTTAGAACCGCCGTGCGGCGGCAAAGACGGTCGTGTGTGCAAATATGGCGGTTTTGCGGCCGTGGAGCGTGGTTGAGGGCCCTTCGGGCTCTCGGGTGATGAAAAACTCTATGGTGGAGAGGTGAGAGGCATCAAAATGGCTTAACCATGGCGTACGGGCGTGCTTGACCCGGTGCCGAGAGCCGTAGGATGCACGGGATCCGTACGTGCGGCAGCACGGTCGTGTGTGCAATTATGGATGTTCGGAGTCGTGGAGCTATAGTTAAGGGCCGTTCGGGCTCTCGGGTGATGACAAATATTGTGGTGGTGAGGCCGGAGGTGTCAAAACGCCTTAACCATGGCATACGGTCGTGCTTGACCTAGTGTCGAGAGCTATAGGACATGCAGGAACGGGCGTGCGGTAGCATAGTCATGCGTGCAAATATGGCGGTTCTAGAGCCGTGGAGCCATGGTTAAGGGCCATTCGGGTTCTCGGGTGGTAATAAACGCTGTGGTGGAGAGGCCAAAGGTGTTAAAACGCCTTAACCATGGTGCATGGGCGTGCTTGACTTGGTGCGAGGAGCCGTAGGACGCATAGGAACCGGCCGTGCGGCGGCAAAGAAAAGTCGTGTGTGCAAATATGGCGGTTCGGAGCCGTGGAGCCGAGGTTAAGGGCCGTTCGTGCTCTCGAGCGATGACAAACACTATGGTAGAGAGGCCGAGGTGTCAAAATGCCTTAACCATGGCGTACGGGCTTGCTTGACTCGGTGCGGGAGCCAAAGGACGTTGGAACCGACCATGCGGCAAAGCATGGTCGTGTGTGCAAATGTGGCGGTTTTTTGCGTAGAGCCATCCTTCGGGCTCTCGGGTGATGGAAAACTCTATGATGGAGAGGTGAGAGGCATCAAAATGGATTAACCATGGCGTACGGGTGTGCTTGAACCGGTGCCGAGCCGTAGGATGCACGGGGATCCGGCCGTGCGCCGGCACAGTCGTGTGTGCAATTATGGATGTTCGGAGTCGTGGAGCTATAGTTAAGGGCCGTTCGGGCTCTCGGGTGATGACAAACAATGTGGTGGTGGGGCCGGAAGTGTCAAACGCCTTAACCATGGCATACGGTCGTGCTTGACCTAGTGTCGAGAGCTGTAGGACACGTAGGAACCGGCTGTGCGGTAGCATAGTCGTGTGTGCAAATATGGCAGTTCTAGAGCTGCGGAGCCATGGTTAAGGGCCATTCGGGTTCTTGGGTGGGAACAAATGCTGTGGTCGAGAGGCCCGGCGGTGTCAAAACACCTTAACCATAGTGCATGGGCGTGCTTGACTTGGTGCGAGGAGCCGTAGAATGCGCAGGAACCGGCCGTGCGCGGCAAAGAAAAGTCGTGTGTGCAAATATGGCAGTTCTGGAGCCGTGGAGCCGAGGTTAAGTGCCGTTCAGGCTCTCGAGTGACGGCAAACGCTATGGTAGAGAGGCTGAGGTGTCAAAATGCCTTAACCATGGTGTACGAGGGCATGCTTGACTCAGAGCCGGGAGCCATAAAATGCGTTGGAACCGACCGTGCGGGGCAAAGCATGGTCGAGTGTGCAAATATGGCAGTTTTGGAGCCGTGGAGGCATGGTTAAGGGCCCTTCGGGCTCTCGGGTGATGGAAAACTCTATGGTGGAGAGGTGAGAGGCATCAAAATGGCTTAACCATGGCGTACGGGCGTGCTTGACCCGGTGCCGAGAGCCATAGGATGTACGGGATCCGACCGTGCGGCAAAGCACGGTCGTGTGTGCGATTATGGATGTTCGGAGTCGTGGAGCGTTGTTAAGGGCCGTTCGGGCTCTCGGGTGATGACAAACATTGTGGTGGTGAGGCCGGAGGCATCAAAACGCCTTAACCATGGCATACGGTCATGCTTGACCTAGTGTCTAGAGCGTAGGACACGCACGAACCGGCCGTGCGGTAGCATATTCGTGTGTGCAAATATGGCGTACTAGAGAGCCGTGGAGCCATGGTTAAGGGCCATTCAGTTCTCAGGGCGGCAAAAAACGCTATGGTGGAGAGGCTAGAGGTGTCAAAATGCCTTAACCATGGCGTACGGGCATGCTTGACTCTGTGCCAGGAGCCATAGGATGCGTTGGAACCGACCGTGCGGCAAAGCATGGTCGTGTGTGCAAATATGGCGGTTCCGGAGCCGTGGAGCCAAGGTTAAGGGCCGTTCGGCTCTCGAGCGATGGCAAACGCTATGGTAGAGAGGCCGGAGGTGTCAAAATGCCTTAACCATGGCGTACGGGCATGCTTGACTCGGTGCCGAGAGCCATAGGATGCGTTGGAACCGACCGTGCGGCGACGGTCGTGTGTGCAAATATGGCGGTTTTGCGGCCGTGGGAGCTGTGGTTGAGGGCCCTTCGGGCTCTCGGGTGATGAAAAACTCTATGGTGGAGAGGTGAGAGGCATCAAAATGGCTTAACCATGGCGTACGGGCGTGCTTGACCCGGTGCCGAGAGCCATAGGATGCACGGGATCCGTACGTGCGGCGGCACGGTCGTGTGTGCAATTATGGATGTTCGGAGTCGTGGAGCTATAGTTAAGGGCCGTTCGGGCTCTCGGGTGATGACAAATATTGTGGTGGTGAGGCCGGAGGTGTCAAAACGCCTTAACCATGGCATACGGTCGTGCTTGACCTAGTGTCGAGAGCTATAGGACATGCGAGGAACTGGGCTGTGCGGTAGCATAGTCATGCGTGCAAATATGGCGGTTCTAGAGCCGTGGAGCCATGGTTAAGGGCCATTCGGGTTCTCGGGTGGTAATAAACGCTGTGGTGGAGAGGCCAAAGGTGTTAAAACGCCTTAACCATGGTGCATGGGCGTGCTTGACTTGGTGCGAGGAGCCGTAGGACGCATAGGAACCGGCCGTGCGGCAAAGAAAGTCGTGTGTGCAAATATGGCAGTTCCGGAGCCGTGGAGCCGAGGTTAAGGGCCGTTCAGGCTCTCGAGCGATGACAAACACTATGGTAGAGAGGCCAGAGGTGTCAAAATGCCTTAACCATGGCGTACGGGCTTGCTTGACTCGGTCTGGGGGAGCCAAAGGACGCGTTGGAACCGACCATGCGGCAAAGCATGGTCGTGTGTGCAAATGTGGCAGTTTTACTGCGTAGAGCCATCCTTCAGGCTCTCGGGTGATGGAAAACTCTATGATGGAGAGGTGAGAGGCATCAAAATGGATTAACCATGGCGTACGGGTGTGCTTGAACCGGTGCCGAGAGCCGTAGGATGCACGGGATCCGCCGTGCGCGCAAGACAAGTCGTGTGTGCAATTATGGATGTTCGGAGTCGTGGAGCTATAGTTAAGGGCCGTTCGGGCTCTCTCGGTGATGACAAACAATGTGGTGGTGGGGCCGGAAGTGTCAAAACGCCTTAACCATGGCATACGGTCGTGCTTGACCTAGTGTCGAGAGCAGTAGGACACGTAGGAACCGGCGTGCGTAGCATAGTCGTGTGTGCAAATATGGCAGTTCTAGAGCTGCGGAGCCATGGTTAAGGGCCATTCGGGTTCTTGGGTGGGAACAAATGCTGTGGTCGAGAGGCCAGCGGTGTCAAAACACCTTAACCATAGTGCATGGGCGTGCTTGACTTGGTGCGAGGAGCCGTAGGATGCGCAGGAACCGGCCGTGCGGCAGCAAAGTCGTGTGTGCAAATATGGCAGTTCTGGAGCCGTGGAGCCGAGGTTAAGTGCCGTTCAGGCTCTCGAGTGACGGCAAACGCTATGGTAGAGAGGCCAGAGGTGTCAAAATGCCTTAACCATGGTGTACAGGCATGCTTGACTCAGAGCCGGGAGCCATAAAATGCGTTGGAACCGACCGTGCGGCAGCATGGTCGAGTGTGCAAATATGGCAGTTTTGGAGCCGTGGAGGCATGGTTAAGGGCCCTTCAGGCTCTCGGGTGATGAAAAACTCTATGGTGGTGAGGTGAGAGGCATCAAAATGGCTTAACCATGGCGTACGGGCGTGCTTGACCCGGTGCCGAGAGCCATAGGATGTACAGGATCCGGCCGTGCGGCAGCAGGGTCGTGTGTGCGATTATGGATGTTCGGAGTCGTGGAGCCGTTGTTAAGGGCCATTCGGGTTCTCGGGTGATGACAAACATTGTGGTGGTGAGGCCAGAGGCATCAAAACGCCTTAACCATGGCATACGGTCATGCTTGACCTAGTGTCTAGAGCTGTAGGACACGCACGAACCGGCTGTGCGGTAGCATATTCGTGTGTGCAAATATGGCAGTACTAGAGCTGTGGAGCCATGGTTAAGGGCCATTCAGGTTCTCAGGCGGCAAAAAACGCTATGGTGGAGAGGCTAGAGGTGTCAAAATGCCTTAACCATGGCGTACGGGCATGCTTGACTCAGTGCCAGGAGCCATAGGATGCGTTGGAACCGACCGTGCGGCAGCATGGTCGTGTGTGCAAATATGGCGTTCGGAGCCGTGGAGCCAAGGTTAAGGGCCGTTCGGGCTCTCGAGCGATGGCAAACGCTATGGTAGAGAGGCCCGGAGGTGTCAAAATGCCTTAACCATGGCGTACGGGCATGCTTGACTCGCTGCCGAGAGCCATAGGATACATTGGAACCGGACCGTGCGGCGGCACGGTCGTGTGTGCAAATATGGCAGTTTTGCGGCCGTGGAGCGTGGTTGAGGGCCCTTCGGGCTCTCGGGTGATGAAAACTCTATGGTGGAGAGGTGAGAGGCATCAAAATGGCTTAACCATGGCGTACGGGCGTGCTTGACCCGGTGCCGAGAGCCGTAGGATGCACGGGATCCGGCGTGCGGCGGTAGTCGTGTGTGCAATTACGGATGTTCTGGAGTCGTGGAGCTATAGTTAAGGGCCGTTCGGGCTCTCGGGTGATGACAAATATTGTGGTGGTGAGGCCAGAGGCGTCAAAACGCCTTAACCATGCCATACGGTCGTGCTTGACCTAGTGTCGAGAGCTATAGGACATCCAGGAACTGGCTGTGCGGTAGCAGAGTCGTGTGTGCAAATATGGCAGTTCTAAAGCTGTGGAGCCATGGTTAAGGGCCATTCGGATTCTCGGGCGGTAATAAACGCTGTGGTGGAGAGGCCAAAGGTGTTAAAATGCCTTAACCATGGTGCATGGGCGTGCTTGGCTTGGTGCGAGGAGCCGTAGGATGCATAGGAACCGGCCGTGCGGCAGCAAAGTCGTGTGTGCAAATATGGCAGTTCTGGAGCCGTGGAGCCGAGGTTAAGGGCCGTTAAGGCTCTCGAGCGACGACAAATGCTATGGTAGAGAGGCCAGAGGTGTCAAAATGCCTTAACCATGGCGTACGGGCTTGCTTGACTCAGTGCCGGGAGCCATAGGACGCGTTGGAACCGACCATGTGGCAGCATGGTCGTGTGTGCAAATATGGCAGTTTTACTGCCGTGGAGCCATGGTTAAGGGCCCTTCAGGCTCTCGGGTGATGGAAAACTCTATGGTGGAGAGGTGAGAGGCATCAAAATGGCTTAACCATGGCGTACGGGTGTGCTTGAACCGGTGTCGAGAGCCGTAGGATGCACGGGATCCGGCCGTGCGCCGGCACGGGTCGTGTGTGCAATTATGGATGTTCGAGTCGTGGAGCTATAGTTAAGGGCCGTTCGGGCTCTCGGGTGATGACAAACCTTGTGGTGGTGGGGCCGGAGGTGTCAAAATGCCTTAACCATGGCATACGGTCGTGCTTGACCTAGTGTCGAGAGCTGTAGGACACGTAGGAACCGGGCCGTGCGGTAGCATAGTCGTGTGTGCAAATATGGCGGTTCTAGAGCGGTGGAGCCATGGTTAAGGGCCATTCGGGTTCTTGGGCGGCAACAAATGCTGTGGTCAAGAGGCCGGCGGTGTCAAAACGCCTTAACCATAGTGCATGGGCGTGCTTGACTTGGTGCGAGGAGCCGTAGGATGCGCAGGAACCGCCGTGCGGCGGCAAAGTCGTGTGTGCAAATATGGCGGTTACGGAGCCGTGGAGCCAAGGTTAAGTGCCGTTCGTGCTCTCGAGTGACGGCAAACGCTATGGTAGAGAGGCCGGAGGTGTCAAAATGCCTTAACCATGGCGTACGGTGCATGCTTGACTCGAGCCGGGAGCCATAAATTGCGTTGGAACCGACCATGCGGCGGCATGGTCGAGTGTGCAAATATGGCGGTTTTGGAGCCATGGAGGCATGGTTAAGGGCCCTTCGGGCTCTTGGGTGATGGAAAACTCTATGGTGGAGAGGTGAGAGGCATCAAAATGGCTTAACCATGGCGTACAGGCGTGCTTGACCCGGTGCCGAGAGCCATAGGATGCACAGGATCCGACCGTGCGGCAGTGTTGACGGTCGTTAAGTGCCAATTTTTACCGTCAACTAAACATGAGAAAGGACCTAAATATAATTACCATCTAGATATAGGGCTTACACTAATGGAATTCCACGAGTTTTGGTGAATGTCTGTTTCTGTAGGGTGTCAGCTGAAAATAGCCAAGGAAGGCCCACATGTCATGATTACATAAAGAGAAAGACCGAACGGGTAAAATTGTATATTCTAGAAGACTCCAGAAGGCAAACCCTGGAAGCGGGGACCCACCTGGCAGAGTGGTGGGTCGGCCGACTCCCAGGGTGGGTCGGCCGACTGCCCACTTCAACCAATCAGAATCAGCCTCACGGATCCCTGTTCCACCGCCTTTGAGGATGAATAATAATCGTCCGTTTAGGTCGGTTTGATCCGAGGGCTGCGGTGCATCCTAGGGGGCTATATAAGCGGGGCCCCGGCCCCCTGGAGGAGGCATCCCATGAAACCCTAATTCATTATTTCCGAGAGGATCGGGTGAGAGGGGTCCCTTGAATGGATCTCCTCCCTAGAGCCTAGCATTCAAGATAGATAGAGAGAGTATAGGGTGGAGGTAGAGTTGGAGGAAGCCCGGCATGTCGTGTCTCCTCTCCGGTTGTACTGCGGGATCAAGTCTCCTAACCCGAGGCTTGGTTCTAGGATCATTCGCAATTCAACTTCTAATACTAGTAAGTTCTTGTTATTATTGCTCTTTGGTTTACGAGTTTACTTTATTCGCTAGGTTGGGAATAGAGTAATCGTTCGTAGCGTAAGCGTGGTGCTTGGGCTAGGTTCACTCGTAGATGCTCCCTATCTGGCCGGAACCGTGGTAGTAGCGTATAACATCCTAAAATTTGTGTTTTGGCTGTTATTAGAAAACACTAAATAAAATAAAGGATTTATTAATTTTTCCTAAAATTAACCAAGATTTAATTTATTTATTTCCAATATAAAAATGAGGAGAATGTGGTTTTATAAAAAACGTTTATAAAGTTAATAAAGGAGTGGTCGAGTTTGTGCTTTGCTCAGTTGAGTGGTGTTTGAGTGGGAAAATGTTTTGCTAAAATCCTAACTAGGCACGACCTCGAGCTTCCTTGTTGCTAGCCACTTGCTCGCTCTAGTGAGCGTTAACCCTGCATGGCTTGTCTCCAGCTAACTTTAGCCTCACCTGGCCAGCCCTAGCCCCTTCGGGCCAACTGTAGCCAGCCTAGGCTTGCCCTAGCCTACTTTGGCTTGGCCCTGGCCAGCCATAGCCCTCCCGGGCACAACCTCTGGCTAGCCATGGCTTTCATTTGGCCAATATAGCCAGCACTGGCCACCTTTGGCCAGCCTTAGGCAGCTCTAGCCAGTTCACTGCTTGCCCTCGCCAGTTCCCTAGCCTCTCCCCATCTTCTCCAGCCTACCATGGCCGCCCGGCTAGCACCGGCAACAATGGCCTTCCTTGGTCACCGTGACCAAGCACTCGCTAGCCAACGAGGGGCGATGAGGCGGCTCGCGTCGTGGCCTGGTAGGCAACAACAAGCCCATGTGGCCAGCCTAGGGTCATGAGCCTTGCCACCTAGTCGACCCGCTCGCAGCCCATTTCGGCCTCCTCCCTTTTTATCCTAGAGTTTCTCCAATTTTTGGATGCTCTAAAATGTCATTATCATGAGCTCCAAATATTTTATTTGGGTTTATCATAGCTCAATCTATCTCGGGGTATTTCTCCATAATTTTTGGAGTCTTGGAAACATTTTTCAGGGCCTTAAAATGATTTCAGTTTTTCCTGGAATTATTTTAGAGCTGAAAATGATTTTCTTTATAATTCCCGAAATTAATAAAATACCTGATTTTTCGCCGACCACAAACCCTAACACTATATATATGCCGGCGTAGCCCCTGACGCCCTGGTTTCAGAAGTACGGCCTGTTTGGCGAGCCGCCACCCGTAGCCTCGCAGATCGGACGCCGAAGTTCGTCTCACCTAGGGTTCCGGCGAACGTTCGGCGATGGTTTCCGGCCATCTCCGGCGAGCTCCGCGGAAACCGCCACCGCAGCGAGGTTTGTCTCGATCTCCTCCACACCGGACTTCCTTTAGTTTTACGAATCCATGCCCTTTTGATTGATTCCCTAACCCATCTTTTCTTTTTCCGGCGAGCTACTCCATGAACAGGTTGCTGTTCATCGTCTGAGGCCACCTCGCGCCTGCAGTTGGCCCCGCCGCGGCCTGGGCTGCGTCCCGCGCCCCAGTCGCGCGTCGCCGCTGCCTGTCCCGCGCCCCAGCGCGTGCTCCCGCTGCCCGTCACGCGAGCAGCAGCCATGGCTGCCGCCGGCGACTCGTGCAGCCACGGTCGTCCATGGGGATCGGGCGCCCTGGGTGCCCAGCGCGCCACTGTGCCTCCGCCGGCCGGCCAGCAGGCCCTGCGGCCTGGCCCCTTCCTTCCCCGCGCATTGCAGCAGCCCCAAGTGGCCATGGAGGTCACGATCCCCTTCAGCCAGAGGAAGAAGACGATGGAGGTAGAAGATTCCCGTAATTACAGAAATGCCATTGATCGTATTATCTCCGCCGTTTCACTGTTTTAGCTCCGAATTGAGTCGTTCAAGTTGCGTTAGAATCGTGTCATCGAGCACTACGCAATAGCAATATCATTTATTGCATAACTCCACTGTGAATTTATTTATTTAAAATGTTAATTTGATTAATAATTATATAATAGTTTTATAAATAAAATCGACCTAGGATTTATAATCCGTTTTTGTTTGTGTGCGACCGTGCCGACCATAAGCTATGTGTTAACAATGACCTTCTATCTTCTCACATGTTTATAAAATTAGTTTTCCAATGCTCTTTTAAAATGCGATTAGCCTAGTTTGATCTTGTTAGTTGTGCCCTCTTAACGACAGTTCCTTCGTCGGTCTTTCTAGTGCTTTCATGGCCATAGCTCCGCTCTCTACCTCTTGTACGCTCTTTCTTTAGCCATTTCTTTTGTGTAATGTCTCGTTCTTAGTGTTGTCTCTGTTTGTGTTGCTTGTTTGTTGCGAGTAGACGACGAGCCATCGACAAGTGGTGAAGACCAGGAGTTGAGGACCAACAAGTGCAGCTGAGGTTGGAGACCAGAAGATAGAAGCTAAAGATTGTAGAGCAGCTGATCTTTGGATTTAAGGCAAGTGCAGGCACCCTTTGATCATATTGAACCTATGAACTTTCATACTAATTGCATGCATGTGTTTAATACATCAAACCTAAGGACATACTAGCCACTACTATCCATATATCACCCATGGGGGTTTATAGATAGGATATAAGTCTGCTAGTGCTCCTCTTACCTACTCATTAATGATGTATTATTAAAATATTGCTTCTTAAGTAAAGCTGATGGTAATGGCTGCGGCCATGGTGGAGATGTCTGATGCGGGATGCATCATTGGTTGGTGAAGCAAGAGAGATGCGGATGCTAGTGTTGAGACCCGTAGCGACGGGGGCATCCGTGTCTGCTCTCCTTAAGGACCGGTTCCTAGACGGTTCAACTAGGACAATCCGTACGACTCCAGGCTATATGGCTCTGGCTTGGCAAATTATCGGGAGTCATCATAGGTAGGTTGGTAACTTGCCGACGGGTGCCATAGCTATGGTGAGAAGGGTGATCCCAAGTTCGAAGCATGAGGGTTCTGGGGAGATCCGCAGCGGAGCGGCGTGTGCGGGCACGTCTCTCATGTGCTTGGGACATTGCTGATCGGGCTACCACTACCTATGACCCGTGAACAGCCTCGTAGTGAGACCCCCGCCCATTCACCTTGGTAGTGTTTTGGGGAGTCATGACCCGGGCATATGGGAATCACGACCTAGAGGGAAAGTGTACACCTCGCGCAGAGTTTGATCAAACCGATATATCGTCCGAGCTCTCGGTATGAGCGGCCCAGCGCCCTCCGGATTAGCAAATGGACCTCATGGACCTTTGATGATGGAGAAGTTTATGGAGGTTGCTACCTCGGGTTTTATCGGGATTGCCATCCTGTGTTCTCGAGATAGCGATCTCGCTCGATTTGATGATCATGTTATGATCTATATAATATAATGATGATGTTAATCAACTCTTAATTCTACCGGAACCATAATTAAGGGTTGGGCTTTTATACCAAGTTGATTAGTAGTAGGTTGCTAATTAAAATACACCTCCTACTAAAAGTGCTACCGCATGAGTTATACTTTTGAGCTTTACCTTGTTCAAGCCATGCATATCATTATACTTTCCACTGTACTTGTTGAGTTCGACATGGACTCACCTTGCTATAGTTTGCTAGCAAGGCGTACTTAGAAGGACAAAGGCATTGAGATGTCGAGTTGCTTGGCGTACGGAGCCCCGATCAAATAACTGTCCTGTGAAGATGGAGCACGAAGTGGAGTTCCGCAATCCGTTCCGCGTTAGGCGATGTTTGTAAGTGTTATTAAGTATATTATCGTTATTTATAGTACATTGTTACTGATATTTCCATTCTATGTTATATATGTGGACTTCCCGGGCACACATATGACGGCCTTTGGTTCTCTTTTGAAAACCAGGGTGTTATAGATGGTATCGGCTCAATGTCGGCGTAGGACGTATGCCAAGATAGCACCGGTCGTTTTGAAAAGCTTATTTTGTTATAAAACTATTTTGTCAACCCTTGACCATTGAATTTCGATTATTATCTTCACCCTTGAGTTGTATCCCCTCCTTGAATAGCTTCCTTCGAGCTATTAATTTCTTATCTCCTTGAATTTTTATTTTGATTGGTTTACTAAAAGTTTTACGAACTAGTTTTGTTAAAAAAAATCGATGGCCCTTATCATCAATCATCTGCCCTTTAGGATGACCACCATTGATGAAGAAGCACGTGTAGAATCGATGGTGTGTTGCTTGCTTGTTTTGCTTGTTTCTCGGTTTTGCACGTGTGTCGTCTCCTTTTCGGTGTCCCGAAGTAGGTTCTGAAGTTAAAGTTGGAAGTGTAGCTCTATCTTTGTTAAAGTGGAGTAGAGTCCTCTTTTATCCTAGCTATCCTTCTAACAATCCCAATCTTTGTTAACTCCTGTCTTACTTGACATCATGCTTTATATCCTTATACACTCCTACTTATCTAGTCTTTGTTACATCATCAGATGGAAAACTCAATCGGTGGTGTCAATGGAAAGGATGCTAATGATCGGAGTCAGCAGGCCACTTCAAAGAACTCCAATGAGCAATGAACAGATGAAAGCTTGGTGCTCATATCCTCGAGATGACAAGAGTTCGGACAACTAAGCTCCAAAATCTTTTGTCGGTGCAAACTCTACTTCTCCAAGGTGACATTGAAGGAGCTATTCTCAAGTGTCAAGAAGATCCATCCATGTTCCCCTCATCCTCTACTTGTCAAGCACAAGTCATCGACTATGCGGGATCTTAAGATAAGTGGAGTGGAATCACAACGAGATATCCAGTTTCATTTAGGAAAGTCGACCAATGAAACTCGAGAAGGCGGATGAAAATGCCAGTTGCGAGACAGGAAGAATCTACAATCCAATGAAGGCAACCTTAATGAAGCACTTGGAATTCGAGAACCATGTCATTGTTGCGAGACATTATGGCTTATCTTGTCTTCGAACAAGTCAAGTGATGAAAGAGTTGAGGCATCCCGTAAGCTTCGACTCAATCAAACAAGAAAAGGAAAGCGGTCTCGCAAGAGCTACTTTTGAGGAGTAAGACAGACTTGAATTCTATCTCGCAGCCTTGGCTTAGACGCAATCCCTCAAAGCAAATACCTCAACACATTAGAAAGTTGGATACCCCTTCATGTTTCATGCCAGAGATATGTGTAGATGGATGAACCATAACATATAAAGAGTTTCAACCTCAGAAGAGAAAGCAGGTTAAGAAGCAAAATAATGGAGAAGCTAAAGCAAAAGAGGACCCTCATAATCAACTAGTTAGTAATACCCAAGAAGCTCCTAATGATGTGGTGTGTTATCGTTGTGCACAGGAAGGACACTATGCTCGGTCTTGCCCATTGAAGAATCAGCCAGTACTTAATGACAGAAGTCAGGATCCTGCCATTATAGAATCATCTCTAACAAGTGCTAGTACAACCCAACAACAAGGCAACAAGGTATCAAGGAGTGATGTGAAAACAAGATACAAGCATGGAAGCTTAAACTATACGGATATAAGTACTGCTCGTGGAGCACAAGATGTGGTGTATGGACCAATTTTAATCAACTTAACTCCCCGCGTTGCCTTGTTTGACTCAAGTGCATCACATTCTTTCATCTCAAGCAAATTTACTACGGATCATGAGATGCCTACGTTACCAATGTGGAAACCCATGCTAGTCAAGTCTCCAATAGGGAATATAAGAGCAACCTACTCATGCCCAAAAGTGAAGCTCAACATAAAGGGCGAACACTTTGAAGCGAACCTCGCAGTTACCGGAGACATTGGAGGTTGACATCGTTCTAGGAAGAAGATGGTTAAAATCTTGTCGTGGGGTGATTAACCAAGCTCAACGCTCGTGTCTCTAACAACCCCATCGGGGAGAAAGGATTGAATTTGAAAACACTCAAGATTACACTTGAAGTCATCAATGTCTTTTGGCTTTTAGTGCTTGTTTCCAAATTCAGTTGTAATCCCCGATTTAATAAAGTATTGCTTATTTCCTCGACGCTCTGAGACTTTTAGTGTTTGAAAATGAGATATGAGATACTCATCAAGTCAAGTTGTGCATGTAAATGTTTGGAATGAGTTATCTTATCATGAAGCTACCTCGGGCTATCTTTCCATATCAAAAAAAAATCTATCATTCTTTCGCTACTCTCTTCGAATCTCAAGGCATGATTCTTGTAAGAGGAGAGGGAGTTATGTGAGTCCTTTAAAGATGAAGTTTCCAGAGGAATATTTCGAAGATAGTTCGACAAGATGGTGTTCCTATCAATGCTCTTGGAGATAAGTAAGAATTTGTTAAGTGGGGTAGCGTTTGCTACCCGGCTTCAATCAATCCTAGGTGTCTCTCGGTCATAGGACATAAAGATGGCAAAAGATCCATATATATCTCTTCACCATCTCACTACACTTGATCCTCTTTTTACATCTCATAGGCCTAGAGTTAAGGAAAGCATGAAGGCCTGAAGGAATCTATCCTCATTTTCCTCGTTAATCTTTGATAATTCAAAATACTTTCACCATATGTCTCATACATCTCAAATCAAGAAGATGCTCTCACATCGGAGTTAATGTTAAGTAACACCTGGTTAAAGTGGGGTAGCATCCGCTACTATCTTTGATCTAGAGTATCTTGAGGTTCAAGTTACCAAGAGTTAAAGGATTGAGTTTTATCTATCATATGATCACCTCTCGTTTCCTCCCCAACCTCGCAAAGTCCATATTCTACGACACATACAACCCAGAGTTAATATGGCATGAATGTTGGAAGATCAATCTTCATTTCCTTTGGACATTCCTCACCAAATATTAAATCCTTTCATTTGGACCAAGGAATTGTGAGCACCAGGAGATGTACTCTTGTCCTTTATGGCATGTAGGCTAACCTTGCTCCCTCGACTCGCGTCTAGTGATATGAGGTCTTCTATCTCTATCTTCTTGCTATTCCTTTTAAGATCATCACCTCACATGGATTTTTAAGGTATGTCGGTGCGTTTCCCAATGCAAAATCGAAGTAACCTCTATCATTCTTTTTTCTAAACTTCGTGATCATCTTTTCGCCTTGCATGTGATGCCTAACCATGCAAGATCTATACCTATCGGGAGAGATAGCAAATTGGTAGCAAACTTGGTAATGATGTCTTGATTAATAACGACGGTGCCACGATGTAACCAAGAGCTTCATGTGGGTGCACACACATGGGTGTTGCTTGGAACACGATGGTAACGTGATTTATAATCATGATCCATTATATAAGTTGCTCTGATGAGATATTTTATCATGAACCCATCTTTAGTCATCTCATGATATCAGTTGGAAGGACCCATCCTTGTCCTCGATATCGATCTTATATTACTTCATAGACCTATGTCTCATAGCTCTTGAAAAGTAAGCACCCGAGCTCAACCTATGTTTTTCGGGTGACCACTTTTCTTTGTTGATTGACCTTTATCAATCTACAATCTTTCTATGTTATGTCACTAGAGATCCCGAGAGAAGTCTCGATCCATCTCGGTTGATCCTTGTTGACCTTTGAGTTCATTCATTGCACAAAGTGAACCTTTAAACAAGGAAGTGCAAATCCTTCAAGAATCGAAGCCCAATCTCTCTCGAGCTTTTCGGAGGATAAATAGAAGAACATGCATTGTCTCTATGAGATTAATGCTAATTTGTCACCTTGTCTTCGTAACTTAGGGTATGAAGCATTTGTGATTCATTTCCCATGCCTTGTTTGGTAATCTCGTAATGACTCGGAGGAACTATGTTCAACCTTGTTCTTAATCCTTGAGAATCTTCAAAAAGATCCTTGTGTCATGGGTTATCAATAAATTTGAGTTAACCTTGATCCTCGCCATAACCATTTGGGTATAGTTAATACCTGACTCATTTATCTACTTTGTTTCGGATCATGAGGACACTCGGAGGATCAATCCTTAGTTTCATTAGCAACCATTGGAAATTCTCGTAATCTCTATACCATGTCTCATCCAAGATTCCGAATCAATCTTGATCATCTGTTTATCTTTATCCCAAGTCTTTCCGAATCTCGGACGAGATTCATGTTGCTGGGTAGATCTATAACATCCTAAAATTTGTGTTTTGGTCATGTTATTAGAAAACACTAAATAAAATAAAGGATTTATTAATTTTTCCTAAAATTAACCAAGATTTAATTTATTTATTTCCAATATAAAAATGAGGAGAATGTGGTTTTATAAAAAACGTTTATAAAGTTAATAAAGGAGTGGCCGAGTTTGTGCTTTGCTCTGTTGAGTGGTGTTTGAGTGGGAAAATGTTTTGCTAAAATCCTAACTAGGCACTCCACTCGAGCTTCCTTGTTGCTAGCCTCTTGCTCGCTCTAGTGAGCGTTAACCCCGCATGGCTTGTCTCCGCCTAACTTTAGCCTCACCGGCCAGCCCTAGCCCCTTCGGCCAATCGTAGCCGCCTAGGCTTGCCCTAGCCAACTTTGGCTTGGCCCTGCCAGCCCATAGCCCTCCCGGCACAACCTCTCGGCTAGCCATGGCTTTCATTTGGCCAATATAGCCAAGACGGCCACCTTTGGCCGGCCTTAGGCAACTTCTAGCGGTTCATCTTTGCCCCGGCGTCTCTAGCCTCTCCCCATCTTCTCCAGCCTACCATGGCCGTTCGGCTAGCACCGGCAACAATGGCCTTCCTGGTCACCGTGACCAAGCCCGGCTAGCCAACGGTGGCGATTGGCGGCTCGCGTCGTGGCTGGTAGGCAACAACAAGCCCATGTGGCCAGCCTAGGGTCATGAGCCTTGCCACCTAGTCGACCTGCTCCGCAGCCCATTTCGGCCTCCTCCCTTTTTATCCTAGAGTTTCTCCAATTTTTGGATGCTCTAAAATGTCATTATCATGAGCTCCAAATATTTTATTTGGGTTTATCATAGCTCAATCTATCTCGGGGTATTTCTCCATAATTTTTGGAGTCTTGGAAACATTTTTCAGGGCCTTAAAATGATTTCAGTTTTTCCTGGAATTATTTTAGAGCTGAAAATGATTTTCTTTATAATTCCCGAAATTAATAAAATACCTGATTTTTCGCCGACCACAAACCCTAACACTATATATATGCCGGCGTAGCCCTTGACGCCCTGGTTTCAGAAGTACGGCCCGTTTGGCGAGCCGCCACCCGTAGCCTCGCAGATCGGACGCCGAAGTTCGTCTCACCTAGGGTTCCGGCGAACGTTCGGCGATGGTTTCCGGCCATCTCCGGCGAGCTCCGCGGAAACCGCCACCGCAGCGAGGTTTGTCTCGATCTCCTCCACACCGGCATGCCTTTAGTTTTACGAATCCATGCCCTTTTGATTGATTCCCTAACCCATCTTTTCTTTTCCGGCGAGCTACTCCATGAACAGGTTGCTGTTCATCGTCTGAGGCCACCTCGCGCCTGCAGTTGGCCCCGCCGCGGCCTGGGCTGCGTCCCGCGCCCCAGTCGCGCGTCGCCGCTGCCTGTCCCGCGCCCCAGCGCGTGCTCCCGCTGCCCGTCACGCGAGCAGCAGCCATGGCTGCCGCCGGCGACTCGTGCAGCCACGGTCGTCCATGGGGATCGGGCGCCCTGGGTGCCCAGCGCGCCACTGTGCCTCCGCCGGCCGGCCAGCAGGCCCTGCGGCCTGGCCCCTTCCTTCCCCGCGCATTGCAGCAGCCCCAAGTGGCCATGGAGGTCACGATCCCCTTCAGCCAGAGGAAGAAGACGATGGAGGTAGAAGATTCCCGTAATTACAGAAATGCCATTGATCGTATTATCTCCGCTCGTTTCACTGTTTTAGCTCGAATTGAGTCGTTCAAGTTGCGTTAGAATCGTGTCATCGAGCACTACGCAATAGCAATATCATTTATTGCATAACTCCACTGTGAATTTATTTATTTAAAATGTTAATTTGATTAATAATTATATAATAGTTTTATAAATAAAATCGACCTAGGATTTATAATCCGTTTTTGTTTGTGTGCGACCGTGCCGACCATAAGCTATGTGTTAACAATGACCTTCTATCTTCTCACATGTTTATAAAATTAGTTTTCCAATGCTCTTTTAAAATGCGATTAGCCTAGTTTGATCTTGTTAGTTGTGCCCTCTTAACGACGGTTCCTTCGTCGGTCTTTCTAGTGCTTTCATGGCCATAGCTCCGCTCTCTACCTCTTGTACGCTCTTTCTTTAGCCATTTCTTTTGTGTAATGTACGTTCTTAGTGTTGTCTCGTTTGTGTTGCTTGTTTGTTGCGAGTGACGACGAGCCATCGACAAGCGGTGAAGACCGGGGAGTTGAGGACCAACAAGTGCAGGCGAGGTTGGAGACCGAGAAGATAGAAGCTAAAGATTGTAGAGCAAACTTGTGGTCGATCTTTGGATTTAAGGCAAGTGCGAGCACCCTTTGATCATATTGAACCTATGAACTTTCATACTAATTGCATGCATGTGTTTAATACATCAAACCTAAGGACATACTAGCCACTACTATCCATATATCACCCATGGGGGTTTATAGATAGGATATAAGTCTGCTAGTGCTCCTCTTACCTACTCATTAATGATGTATTATTAAAATATTGCTTCTTAAGTAAAGTCGATGGTAATGGTCAGGCCATGGTGGGGAGATGTTCGATGCGGGATGCATCATTGGTTGGTGAAGCAAGAGAGATGCGGATGCTAGTGTTGAGACCGTGGCAGCGGGGGGCATCCGTGTCTCCGCTCTCCTTAAGGACCGGTTCCTAGACGGTTCAAGCGGGACAATCCGTACGACTCAGGCTATATGGCTCGGCTTGGCAAATTATCGGAGTCATCATAGGTAGGTTGGTAACTTGCCGACGGGTGCCATAGCTATGGTGAGAAGGGTGATCCCAAGTTCGAAGCATGAGGGTTCTCGGGAGATCCGCAGTGGAGCGGCTACAGGTGCGGGACGTCTCTCATGTGCTTGGAACATTGCCGATCGGGCTACCACTACCTATGACCCGTGAACAGCCTCGTAGAGACCCGCCCATTCACCTTGGTAGTGTTTTGGGGAGTCATGACCCCGGGCATATGGGAATCACGACGGGAGGAAAGTGTACACCTCTCGCGCGCAGTTTGATCAAACCGATATATCGTCCGAGCTCTCGGTATGAGCGGCCCAGCCGCCTCTCCGGATTAGCAAATGGACCTCATGGACCTTTGATGATGGAGTAGTTTTGGAGTGTTGCTACTCGGGTTTTATCGAGGATTGCCATCCGTGTTCTCTCGAGATAGCGATTTCGATTTGATGATCATGTTATGATCTATATAATATAATGATGATGTTAATCAACTCTTAATTCTACCGGAACCATAATTAAGGGCTTTTATACCAAGTTGATTAGTAGTAGGTTGCTAATTAAAAATACACCTCCTACTAAAAGTGCTACCCCAGCTATACTTTTGAGCTTTACCTTGTTCAAGCCATGCATATCATTATACTTTCCACACCGTACTTGTTGAGTTCTACATGGACTCACCTTGCTATAGTTTGCTAGCAAGGCGTACTTAGAAGGACAAAGGCATTGAGATGTCCGGAAGTTGCTTGGCGACGGAGCCCCCAGGTCTAACTCGTCCCCGTGAAGACGGAGCCCGGAAGTGGAGTTCCGCTCCGCTCCGCTAGCCGATGTTTGTAAGTGTTATTAAGTATATTATCGTTATTTATAGTACATTGTTATCGATATTTCCATTCTATGTTATATGTGTGGACTTCCCGGGCACACATATGACGGCCTTTTGGTTCTCTTTTGAAAACCAGGGTGTTATATAGCGGGGGAGATGATTACCCCTTTGTTACCTTTGTAATCCACTTCCCGTCAAGAGGTAAGGTAGGTCCAAAAGTGCTAGGTTAAGCATCCTCTCGTGGTGTCTTTTCTTAGGTGCTCCCATAGAGTAGTAGTTGCAAAGCTTGCCATAGGTTGGAAGAAGACCGTGGTAGTAATCCTCTCTATATCGCTCATTACCTTGTCCGTAGCTCGGGGTTAGGTATAGACTTAGGTTAGTCGATGCAGTTTTTCCTAGCGGATAAATAAATAACGATACTCCGGAATATCTCCGGTGAAGTGCTCACCGATATCCATGCTTTTGCGGATTATTTCTCTTTGATTCTTTCGTGTGCGTATCTAGTATCAACAAGCATTTCTCGCGCTCAAGGTTGCTCTGGGAGAAAGACGGTCACGAGATAACCTAAGTCGCTTTTTAACCATGTATTGTTCTTTTATCTTTTTTTTCTTGTTTTCTTTGCCTTTTATTTTATATCCTTATGGATAACCTAAATTCCACGCCTATCCACCAATATCTTGCACCCATGAGCACATGCTTAGAGCCTCTAGAACCCATGATTTTCACATTTAGCTATGAGCTACACCAATGGTGGTTGCAATAGGTCAAAGCCAACCCTTTTCGACGTCTAGAGTCCTATCTTCTAATCAAGGAGGGTAATGAACCCAAAGTCCTATCCCTCCGATCAAGTAGGTAATGAACTTCTTGCTACACTTAGGGAATCTTTTAATCTTCCTATAAATTTAGGTTTAGACCTAGCCTTACAAGACCATGTTCTTCTTCAACGTCTCGTATATGGGTCTTGATAATACCACCTTTGAGGAGTTTTCCTTTCTTTATCCATTAGTGAAGGTTTGTCCTTATTATTAGTGGACACACTCCTTGCTCTAGCCTTCATGAGAGCATCTCCATGGCTGTGCAATTAGCCTTCGCATTTACTAATTTGCCAAAACTCTTAAAAACTCTCCTCCAATGGTTTTGCATTTCACCTTGCATTTTCCTTAACTTGGCAAATAGAGCTCAAGAGTTGGCATATATGCCAAGGCAATCCGGCTTCGCATTTGACTCCGCGTTTCTCGCACCCTCCCGCGATTTTCCTTCGACTCCCTTCTCACGAGGACTACACGCGTGATTTTTCGGCATTCAATTTGTTAAAGCCGTGGCTCGCAAGCAGTGCAAGGTGGATTCTTGAAAGCGACATGGTGGCGCAGCAGTAACTTTTCGGCGTTCAATTTGTTGTGGCCTACACATAGATTCTTGGACGCGTCCTCGAGCTTGCAATCCCATTTTGCAAAATAATGGACGAGGCCGTGACCTGAAGGCGACGACGCAATGAGCCGTGGCGTGACCGGACGGCGACACGAATGAACGATGAGTATGCGACCACGAACGAACCACGCCGCGAAGACGAACGTAACGACGGCGCGAGAAAGACCGCATAGAATTTCCTACGAAACAAAACGAGCGCCAAAGAAAAATTTGCGGGGAAAAACCGGTGGGCCCAAAATTCCCTCAAATGCCAAGTGCAAATGCATAACCCTTGGAGATCATAACTTTTTAGCCTTGCCATTTTCATTTGGGAGTTGCAAATTGCCTCAAATGCCAAACTCCAAATGCCTAACCCTTGGAGATGCTCGATAACATCCTAGAGGTAGAGAAGGAATCATCCCCCAACCAGAAGAGAAGTTTCCATAGCCACTTTGCAAACATTTCAATCCCATGATTTGGCTATCCATCCCAAACCGCAGTACTCCAAAATTTCTAAGGAAAGGAGTAATTCTATCCTTAGAAATTCTTTTTTATGACAATTTTGGGAGCATAAACTTCCCCGCTTCATAAGAGATCTTTTAGTGCATACATTGTCAATCTTCTCGTGAAGAGATCTTTAGAAAGCATCTCACATCCAATCCCTTTGAAGGACGCTTAGAAAGACTCAAGGATGGCATATC
>JAENPR010002113.1:0-77769 GCA_018135685.1 Themeda triandra
TGAAGGATGTGAAGTGATCGAGCTCCGACGGAGGCCCATGGAGATCAAGGCGAAGGTATACTTGATAGGGCTTTCCGGTTTAGTGGTCGAGACACTTAGCGAGTGT
Source organism: Themeda triandra (assembly GCA_018135685.1). Taxonomy (NCBI): domain Eukaryota; kingdom Viridiplantae; phylum Streptophyta; class Magnoliopsida; order Poales; family Poaceae; genus Themeda; species Themeda triandra. Next base: position 107 of record JAENPR010002113.1, read on the forward strand.
GACCACATTTAGGATCAATAACCGACTATCAAGAGGGGTTTCCTCGGTTTCATTCGCGGTCCTAAGTGCCTCTAGTTGTGACTTTGCATGATGCATGAGAGACTAACTAGAGGGCTAACTCTTGCCGACGTAGTCGTGCTTGTACTACTAACTCCGGTGCTTGAGACGAGGTCTACACTTGGTGGAGTTGGTACTCAAGGCAAGAGATTGGACTTGGAGCGAAGACTGCGCAAGATTCTACGAAGATATCTTCTTCAGTGGGCGCCGGACGCGGGCGTCGGACGCCGGGCCAGAGGGCCGGACGCGTCCGGCGCATGCTGGAGTCGGTGCAGGGCTGCTGGCCGAGTGCAGTATGCGCCGGACGCGGCTGTGGCGCGTCCGACGGTGGGCCGGACGCCGACCAGAAACTTTCTGGGTTGGCTCATCTCGCAAGGCTCGGTCGTCGGTCGCACGCCGGACGCGGGCGCCGGACTCTGGCGGAACACTGTTGAGCGTCCGGCGATTGGTGACGTGGCGTGCTTCAAACTCCAACGGTCGGCTGGCCGCGACGCGCTGAAGAGCACCGGACGCGCCCGGCGGGCAGCGGCGGACGCGTCCGGCGCGTTCTGGAGCACCAGCCCGAGGGGGCAACGGCTACTTTCGTGGAGGGGTCTATAAATAGACCATTGGCCGGCCTTGGGGAGTCCTCTTCGCCATTTCTTCATACCTGAGCATACTTTGAGCAAGAGAGACACTCCCCCACTCATCTCTTTGATTCCTTTGCTAATCTTGAGAGAGATTTGAGTGAGAACAAGTGATTTGCATTGAGAGTTGCATCTAGAGGCACTTGTTCATCGAGTGAGCTACGGATTCTTGTTACTCTTCGGTGATTCCCGTCACCGTAGACGGTTTTGTTGACATAAAATGTGGCGCACTGTGTCTCATACACAGCAAGCCGGAAAGCCTAGCTTCAATCGGGTGCCCGGGCGTCTGAATCCGGAAGCGTGCCAGTCGATTTGACCTGAAAGTCGACAAGGGATAAAACGGTAAGATCAAAAACTGGAACGTGCTGGGTGAGACCAGACAGTTCCATCTTTACGGCCCTGAAGCCACTTACGACGACACATAGCTATGGAAGCTATCTCACAGATTGCGTTCATTCGGCTAAAGTAACATAACGATGTAAACAGGATGATTTTGCCGAATGCGTAAATGAAGACATGTTTGAACAAGATTAAATCATGAAGCGTATCAAACTATATCTCGATTTAAAGCATCATCAAGCACTAATAATTAAGGATAAGTAACTTATAAATATAAATCTACTAAACAACACATGCATAGGATACTCCAACTAGTCTGCCGCACGTCTAGCCTTCATAAACCCGTCGAGCATAAACCCAAGCAAGCTAATCCACCGCATGATACCACTCACTATGAATTTACACCACTCTTTACTATTAGATCAATCCACCGCATGATACAATCTAACAATAAAGAGCTAAAAGCACGTAATTACCTAACAGATCTATAAATACTCGCTACATGTGTGAAGCATAACCGTATTGGCAAGATTGCCGAATCGGGGTCCATGAAGAAGGAACAAACAAGTAACATATAAAAAGAGCCTATCAGATTAAACCGATCTCTAGTCCACCGGATGACTAGCTCTAGAGTAACCCAAAGACCTGCATCTGCCGCACGGTACCCGGTCCTGTCAAGGCTTATCTACATCTAACATGAATGAACCCACAACACGTGACAATCTAGATCGATCTAATTCGGCTATATGAACTTGATCTACTTGATATTGAATAAGCATGAAAGGAACGATCAACAAGCCGAAAGAGTATCAATCTAGATTGGGCAAAAGAGTGTTGCAAATAATTAAACATTAAATAAAGCAAGCAACACGTGATAACTTAATGAATCAATTAGATCTTGCCAAATCTAAAAGAGCCGATAACTATCTTTACTCATGTCTTAATCCGCCGCACGATACAAGGCACAAGCAAAAACTTTCCATCATTAAGCTTAAATCTGCCGCACGATACTAAGCAAAACGGATGAGACTACTTGCATCACATCTAAATCCGTCGCACGATACTAGACATGATAGCAAGGTTGCCGGGACTTACGGAGGTCGACGGATCGATTGGCCCTCTCGAAGAACTCGACGACACGACTAAAGGACTCGAAGGGTGGCGCGTAGCCGGTTGTATTGATTTGGTTGTGAACCCTTATTACAATGGCCGAGGGTTTATATTTATACCCCGGGATTAACATGAGTCCTAAGCACTTACGGACTATCTAAACAAAATTGGAAAGACAAAAACACGCTAACTCTATCCATAATCGGAGTCCTTGACTATCACGACTTCTTCCCTTTCTGGTCAGCTTCATCTTTCCTTCTTTCGCCTTGAAGCCGTTACCGACCGCTTGATCATTTGCCGAACACACGGAAATTAGCCGACCGCATACGCATTTGCCGAATTGCTCTCTCTGCTCCCTCGCGGGTCCACCTGTCATATTCCCTGACCAAATTCTGGTGTTAACACATGCCCCCTCAATTTCGAGATAAAAGGGTTTTATTTCAAAATTGACTGTCAGCGCCTTTCGTCTAGGTCAGCACCGCCGACGCCCGCAGCCGCCACTTAAGATCTGCGCTTGTTGCTGTCTTCAATGGCGACGGAGACTTCAACCAGCTCCATCATGGCAACAGGAACTCAAGAGGAGCTTCTAGAGGTAACCCTACTTGGTTTACCCATTCGGCAATTTTCTTGAATCAGTTTCCGGATGTACTTTTTGATCTATTCGCTTCAATTTCTTCTTAAAGGAAATGAAGAATGAGATCTTGATCTCCAATCTTGCACGTCCCGGATCATTTTTTCTTGGTCCGTGGGGAGACCCCAATCCGAGGGAATTTATTGAAAAAGAAACCCGAGGATCCCTTCAAATCTAGGATTGCTCCCCAAAACAAGATGGCCAAATACTTTCAAAACATGGCCCCTCCCATCAATCACGAGGATGGCGCGATTGGTACCGTAGGATGCGATCTAGAAATAGTGATTTCGGGAATCACAAGATATACAACACTTGGAACTTTCCCTAGCCGAAATGCCAAGAAATGACTCTCTTTTGATAGCCGCCTCTCACTTCTGGTCTGATGCTATCAATGCATTTGTTTTTGGTCATGGCCCAATGTCAATTACTCTGTCAGATATCTTCATGATGACTGGTCTAAATATCACCAAACCAACATACCCATTCAAGTTTAAAGGCACCAGTGCACAAAGGTCAGTTAAATCAGGAGGAGGTTGGGCCAAGTATGTTCAGACTTATGCTTCCACTGGCCCTGTGTCTGATAAAGAGTATAGGGCTTTCATGAACATGTGGTTATGCGATTTATCTTCGTGGCAAGTCCAATGAGCCCACTCGAATCACATAGTGATGGTGAAGAACTAGTCATGAGGCAAGCCGATTCCCTTGGGCAAATATCTTTTGGGAGCGAGTCTACCACATGATGCATCGATCACTGTTCAAATGCGTGGTCGGTGAAATCTCCCGTGTCAATGGTCCATGGTGGCTTGTTCAGATGTGGTTGCAATTATATATGCACAATATAGTTAAAGTTGATCTCCATAACCTGAATTTTCCCTCAATCAACTATGCTGAGGGTGAAGATCCCAGATATAAATCTTGCCAGACATATGGAGAAGCCGCATCTTCAATCATCATTGACTTGGACTGGGCCATCTTTTCAAGATCTTCTACAAGAGATTCAACCACGTGATCTGGTTTCCCTACGGAGAGAATGAAAATTTAACCCTCCCCCTGATTTAGCTATGAGTCAGGGCTGCATAGATGATGATTCCAGGGACATTTTTAATTCTTTCATCAGGCCCCGTGCTCTACCACGGGGAATTTCATCATGGCCGGGTGATAAGCTCAACTTATGAATTTTACAATCCAAACATGGTTGCCGTGCAGCTTGGACTTGGTCAATTGCCCCCAAGGCCATATTTTTCAAGCATCATCGGACCCGGGAGACATTGCTGAATATAACCGAGGCCAATAAAGTTTTCAATCTTGGATGCAAGCTTCCAATATATGAACCCAATCCTCGGTGATAATTGAAGCCGCCCATCCTTCATTCACTCTCCGGAGTGGCAAGAATGGCATTCTCACATTTTCGGAGCACAAGTCCATCCTTTATGCCAAGTTTTAATGCCCTCATTCTCTTCGATGATGAGGTACACGCTTATGGCTATCTCTTACTTTATGTCTCTCGCTTTCTGTTTCTAAACATCTTTTTTGAAAGGGATAATGCTCCTCCAAGTCCTCCGAGGTTCAATGCGGCAACCTTTGGCCCTAATGCCGCTCCGGGGCATGATGCTCCAAGTTTGACAAGTGTTCAACAAAACACCCACGATGACACGGTGCTCTGAAGGATCTTAAAAGAAAAATTCCTTCTTCCCCTATGCAATTCCCAAGAAAACAAGATCAAAGAAAGCTAAGCCACTCCCTCAGGTATGAATGCTTTTGATCCCTTATTTTCCATCTGTAAATGTATTTGCACTTATTACTTCCTTTCAATAGGTACAGACCAACCCTCAAAGTCCTGACAGGGTAGTGATTTTAGACAACTCTCCTGGAGCCTCCACTGGTCAAGCAAACACCAATGAGCTCACTAGTAGTCTTGGTATGCATCGGCGAGATGACCAAGCAGGTGAACAAGGAGAAGCGCAGAAGAAATTCCTTCTCATCAGGTGATGAACAAACAGACACGGCAAATGGCACCCCTTCATCGGGAGAAGTAATTGAGAAAAATTCTTTTTCAAGACATACCGGATTTAAATCCTTCGGAAATTCAAGATATATCAACAAGCCATGACACCGCTATCCATGAAACAAAGAATCGTGTCAGTCACTCAAAGTCTTGATGCTACTCAGGAGGCTATTGATCAGGCTTTTGCCGAAGAGGTATCATCTTTAATCTTTCTTAGTCATTCCTATTTGAATTAAGTCATTCGGCTAAAATAAATTTTCCTTCGTCATGTGGTCTTGCTCTCCAACAAACGGCTTTTCTCTCATTGCCGAAGAGTTTGCCGATGATGATGAAGTCTCTTCCAATCGGCAATTATCATCAGAGAGTCAGGTCAAACTGAAGGCCATAATTTCATTCTTGGAGAGGGACATTGTTGACCTGACTCGAGAGTCTGATAAAATAAGGGAAATAGCAGAGCCACTTGGTCAAGAGCTTCCTTCTGATCTCAAGGATGCCATAAATGCCTTGTCTCATCTTGATGATCATTTTGCCGTTGTCAAGAGAGCATATAAGAATATATCGACAAGGCTATCTTGGAGACCGACAAGACAACCAGAGAACGCGGAGTCAAGGAGCTCTACTCGAATTTAAGTCAGCCAAACAGTCTTGGGATACCTTGGAGCCGGAGTTGCGAGTATGAAAGATGAGAGGATCGGGACGCGGCCCAGTTGGCTCAATTGGACGCCAACATTCAATCTCATGAAGCCAAACTTGCTACTCGCCACCTCTTGACTCGGCTAAGACCAAGATAAGCTCCCTTGTCAAAGAGACCAAGCAAATCAAGAGCGGTACGCAGATCCAAAACTCGAAGTTGAAGATAAAAGAGCCCTTGATGAGGTTAATAGAACCAAGACTGATGCCCTGAATATCATTAACTCTTATTTGAGTGTATAAACCTCTGGCTTGTATGATGACATATGTAAATATTATGCTCTGAATGTACCATACTTATTCAACATCTTATCCCTTTTTGATTTAGTATTTTGTTTTTCTCTTTCTTCTCTGCTTCTGTTATCATTCGGCTGTCCCTGTTACGATTGTACTCATTGATGTATGTATTAGCCGAACGTAACCGCTGCTGCCCCAAGTGTTCGCTTTAGCCGAATAGCCCTCATTAGCTATTTAGCCGACCGAGCGTATGGTAACTGAATCGCCAGTAGTGATGGGCTCGGCCCAACTCAACCTCGGCCCATAGGTGTGGAAACCCTATCTTGTCGCTTGGCTTTCCCTAGGTCTCGCCACGGCTCCCACGTTCATAAATAGGACCGATCGGCTCCCACCATCATCACATCAAGCGCAAGCAGTTGCTATCATCCTTAATCTCTTCCACTTCCTCTCTGCCTTCAAGCCCCAAAAAACCCCCACCACCACCAATGGCGAGCGGCGGAGATCGCAACAAGCGTCCTGCCCAGGACGAGGTGGAGGGAAGCAGCAACCGGCGCCGGCAGTGAGATCTCCAACCCCTTGAGTTGTGCTACTTGATAGTTTTTACCCGATCTGAATCTCTGCCCCCTTGCGGTTGCTTATCTTCTTGATCCGTTTCAGGGGTACCGGGGTCGCCGGCGCCTATGCCGCCAACTTCCAGAGGCGGGTCGCCCGGGCCGGCACTCACACTCCTCCTTCCGCTACCGCTCCTGCTCCTGCGGCAGATGCGGCGGAGGGAAGCAGCCGTGGTGGCCGCCGTCTGCAGTAAGGAGACAACTTCTCCATCTTGTTTGCGGTTTCTTTTCTTATTTAACCGATCTTGATTGCACCTCGTTTGTAGAACAGCGAGGATCAGCACCGGCCAATGGCGTTTTCTGGCGCCGGCCGCGGCGTTCGATGCGCCTGCCCCCGCGCCGGCTCCAGCTCCAGCCCCGGCTCCTGCTCCTGCTCCGGCGCCGGCTTCTGTCTCGGCTTCGGGGTCCTCCTTCTCGTACCGTCCTATATGGGACAGGAACGACGAGGAGATCCCGGCGTACACCCGCTACGACGCCGCCGCGTACCGCCGCGAGAGGGACGAGGCGATGGAGCTTCTTGGTGAAGAAACCAAGAAGTTTGGGATCGCCCAGCTGGAGTTGGAGGACAACTGCCGGCAGCTGAGCGAGGCCATCACCAGTATTTGCTTTTTAACAATTGCTTTCGACTTCCCGTTCTTCCCGATTCATCTGCTCACTGATCTATCTTATGTTTCTTTGCAGACCTCACCGCGGAGCTGGACCGCCTGAAGGTGGCGGCGACGGCGGTGGCCAACCACGTGAACGCCCAGGGGGCGACCCTGGTGGATCGCCTCGAGGCGGTGCCTGGTCAGATCGACCAGGCTGCCCTTCACGGCGTGCGCCTCGGCACCGCACTCGGCCTGGCGGGGATGTCGTCCTGGACCGGGGACGACTACGCTCCGATGCCGACCGGCTTCCAGGGCGGGCTTCCCCATGAGGTCGACGGCATCGAGGGCCTTTTGGGGGCGTACGACGACCACGCCGACGCCATGGCCAACGCCACCAACCCGGAGTCCGTCCTCAACAAGCTCTTCACCGAGGAAGAGGAGTAGCTTGTATTAGGATTGGCGCGAGTTGTAAATAAAAACTTTTAAATGAAGAATGTCGGCCGTCTGCTTGATCTCATCTGTCTTTGCTGCAATGGCGTTCCGGCAATCGCGTTTGTTCTTGCAAATTTTCTTGCCCCTTAGCTGGCATTTCGACTGCAACACTTTTCCCGAACGAAATTTTCCCGAACGCATAATGTCGTCTTAGCCGATTAGATCTTGGCACTACTCCATGACTTGACGTTTTGTAGCGTAGCTCTTCAATTCTCTTTATCTTCTCCCGATAAACCTATCATTTGAGAGATAAGATCAAACTGTTCACTTATACTTTAAAAAATTGACTAAAGGCGATACAACCGTATCGGCTATTTTGTTCAAGACGATACACACGATATCGGCTATTTTTTGCACTAGAGGCGCTACAATAATATCGGTTATTTTTTCTCCAACTTCTTTCCTTTGTTAAGGCGATTTTCTTCAATCGGCTATCCCACGTTTATGTCATTGTCACAATTAAGATCCAACTTCAACACTTGGATAAAACTTCTTAAGATATCTGCCATTGATGGCTCTAGTAAGTTCTTCTCCAAATAACGTTTTCAATATATACGCATTACCAGGTGCACAACTGACAACCCGAAAAGGTCCTTCCCAATTTGGTGACCATTTGCCAAATGTCTTATCCTTTGTGCCAATTGGCAATATTGTTTTCCAAACCAATTCTCCTTCTGCAAATTGCTTAATTTTAACTCTCTTGTTGTAGTACTTGGCAACACGCATTTTATTCTTCTCGATGTTCTCTAAAGCTTTAAGACGAATCAAATGCAAATCCTCCAATTCATCCATCATCAAATCCTTATAATCTTTTTTGTCAAATCCTTTTGCAATTCAACTCTCCTTGATCCCGATTGCAACTCCCAAGGCATTATAGCATTATGTCCATAAACCAGCTCATATGGGGATGCTTGTGTGGATCCATGGCAAGCCATTCGGTAAGCCCATAATGCTTCATTAAGGACCAAGTGCCATCTCCTTGGCTTCTCATCGATCTTCTTCTGGATAATTTTGATCATGATTTTATTTGACGCCTCTGCTTGGCCATTGGCCTGTGCATAATAAGGAGAAGAATTATACAACCTCATCCCCATGCTTTCGGCAAAGTCACAAAACTCTGAAGAAGTGAACTGAGTCCCTTGATCAGTTGTAATAGTCTGTGGGATCCCAAACCTATGAATTATATGCTCCTTGACAAAACTGATCATATTTTCTGATGTGACTTTTTTCAAAGGGATAGCTTCAACCCACTTGGTGAAATAATCTGTTGCTAGCAACACAAATTTGTGTCCTTTGCTAGATGGAGGATTGATCTGTCCAATTAAATCTATACCCCATCCTCGAACGACCAAGGTTTGATTATTGGATTCGGAAGCAGATGCAGGCGCTCTTTGAACATTACCAAATATCGACAATCTCGACACCCTTTGTAATATTCAAAGCAATCCTCCAACATAGTCGGCCAAAAGTACCTGTCCTTCGATTATCCACTTCATTCGGTAAGCCGACCGATGTGCACCACAAGCTCCTTCATGAACTTCAAACATAATCTTCTTAGCCTCTTCTTGATTCAAGCACTTGAGCAACACTCCATCTATAGACTTGTGGTACAACTGATCATCAAGAAGTACGAATTTAAGTGCCTTATACCTGAGCCTTCGGGAAACTTTTTGAGATGGGTCTTTCAAATAACTGATAATGTCCCTTCTCCAGTCATCATTTATCTGATCAACATTGAAAGCACCTTCTTCTGCTGCATAGACTTCATGATTTTCCCGATATCCAGAGGCCGCTTGAGCTAATTTATTTGCTTCTCCATTGTGCTCTCTGGGTATATGATGCAAAGTAACTACTGAAAAGCTTTTCAGGAGTTCCCTACACTTGTTCATGGTACCCTTGCGGTACATCATTTTTGCATTCATATTGTCTGTCAATTGATTGATCACCAATTCAGAGTCACCAAATACTTCAACAGCAACAGCCTTCACTTCTATTAAGCATAGAAGCCCTCTAAGCAAAGCCTCATACTCGCTTGATTGTTAGTGACGGGATATTCAATTGAAAAAGCAAACTCAAATGTCTTTCCACGTGGAGATACCAAAAGAATACCAGCACCACCACCTTTGTCACATGATGATCCATCAAAAAATAATGCCCATGGGGCAATGTTAATCATATCAACGAGATAAATCACGATGTTGAGTAATAAAATCGGCAATTGCCTGTCCTTTCACCGCTTTTGCCGACTCATACTTTAAATTAAACTCGACGGTGCTAATACCCATTTGCCGATTCTTCCATTTAAAATCGGCATTGACAACATATGTTTAATTACATCAAAACTAGATATCACCACACATTCGGCATTTAACAAATAGTGCCGAAATTTGGTGCATGAGTAATAAACACATAAACAGAGCTTTTCCATAGCCGAATACCTTGTTTCAGGATCTAGCAATTTTCGGCTAAGGTAAGCTATTACCCTCTCTTTTCCATCAAACTCTTGCATAAGGGCCGATCCTATTGTTAGGCTATCGGGTCGCCACATACTGACTTGAAAGGCTTTTCAAGTTGTGGAGGTACCAACACTTGGTGGTGCCTTCATATATTGCTTGATCTCATCAAAAGCCTTTTTGTGTATGTCACCCGGACAAATTTCGATCTTTCTTGAGCTTCAATAATGGAGAGAAAGGCAACACTCTTTACGATAAATTGGATATGAATCTCCTCACGAAATTGATCTTGCCTAACAATGACTGCAACTCTGTAAGATTAGTTGGGGGTACAACTTTGTCTATTGCTTCCATGCTCTTTTTCCCAACTTCTATCCCTCCTTTGTGGATCAAGAACCCCAAGAACTCACCAGCCGAGACTCCAAAAGCACACTTATTTGGATTCATCTTTAAGCCATGTCTCCTCGTGCACTCGAGTCTTCCTCAAATCGGCTAAATGTCCTTCATGGTCTCTCGGATTTGACTACCACATCATCAATATAAATTTCTACAATTTTGCCGATCAATTCGTGAAAGATATAGTTCATGGCTCTCGATAAGTTGCACCAGCATTCTTCAATCCAAATGTCATCACTATCCACTCAAACAATCCAATGTGGCCGGGACATCGAATGCGTCTTTGCAATATCTTCAAGCGCCATGAAAATCGATTGTAGCCGACATTGCCATCCATAAAGCGATGATTTCATACCCCGCTTTGCATCCAAAAGTAAATCGGCAACTGGCATTGGGTAACCATCCATAGGAGTAGCTTTGTTGAGATCTCTGAAATCTATGCATACTCTCATCTTCCCATTCTTTTTGTAAACAGGTACTATGTTCGAAATCCATTCTGCATACCTGCATGGCCGAATAAAGTTTGCTTCAATCAATCTCTCAACTTCTTTCTTTACATCGGCCAATACCTCCTCCTTATAAATCTTACGTGGAGGTTGTTTGAAAGGACGAAATCCAGGTTTTATAGGCAACTTATGCTCAACAATTGATCGATCTAATCCAGGCATCTCTGTGTAATCCCAAGCAAAACAATCTTTGAACTCCTTGACAACTCTATTAATTTCAATTTATATTCGGGTCTAGATTTGCACTTGATATACATCGGTCTTGACTTTATGCTATCTCCAACATCAATCTCTTCTAACTTGTCGGCCGACATGAAACCACGACCCGGTTGCCTTTGTTGCCATCGATTGGATTTCCCATTAAAAATTACCGTCGTCGAGCCATTTGCTTGGATCGGTGTTGATCTCTGTCGAACACATTGACGGGACCTTCTTTCCATTTCTTTTCCGAAAGGCGGTCTTGTCCATCATACTCCCAATAAGCGAGGTTCGGAAGTGGCAACACTCTTTGAATCATCGGCTTGAACAACCTCTACATCATCTCCTATCCACCGAATGAGAATTTGATGCATAGTTGAGGGTACACAAAGCAATTAGCATGGATCCAATCTCTTCCCGGAAGCATGCTATATGCCCCTTGCCATCAATGACAAAGAAAGTAGTGATCAAAGTCTTGGATCCAATCATCGAGTTCCACATGTCTTGCTCCACGAGTATCGAAGCATTGCCGAGCCAAAATCTCTAAGGATCATGTCATCGCAACAAATCCTCACTTGTCATACCAAGCTTTCGAAAGTAGCATAGGGCATAATATTGATAGCAGCCCCTCCATCAACAAGCATCTTGGTTAAAGGTTTGCCATTGACATATCCCTTCGGGTATAATGGCTTCGGATGACGGTTTTTAACGGGCTTGTCAAAGATTGCTTGCCGAGTCAACACAAGTTGAGCCATCGGGTCTCGGCATTCGGTTTCATCAAAGTCCGAGTATACTTCATCTTGAACTTCCGATCTTCGGGAGCTCTAAATTCCAATGGGATAAAGAACACCATGTTAGTATCGGCCGAAGGACCTGTCCATCATCCTTTTTCTTAGGACGCCACACCGATTTCTTTTCGGCTAATTCACGCTTCAGCTCTTGATTTCTCAAACGCCGAACTCTTCTTTTACGACTTTTCCATGAGACCAGGAGGGCACCATTGTCCTCTTTGCCACCGTATGAACTTTCCTCCGCATTATGAACATTGTTATGAGCCCAAGCTTGATCTCGCAAATCTTTTCCTCGATGTCCATCAAAATTATTCATTTTTATGCGTCGATCGTCTTCGGGAATTCTTATTCCAAGTCTATCATGGACGGGACGGTTGACTCGAGATTGCCTATACTACGAATATTGATCACGCATTCGGGGCAATTGTTTTTAGCAGGCAACTTCAAGCCTTCATTCCAACAAGAATCGAAGAAGGAACAATTCCAATGTGACTGCTCTTGCTCCCTCATATGATCTTCCTGTTCTCTTCGGTGCATTTCTGCTTCATATCTTCGACGCTCTACCATGAATCTGCGCTCCTCTTCAATGTACTACTGCTCCTCATCATACTCCATCTTCTTTTCCCTCTGCCATTTATTCAACAAGTGTCGTGCTGTAACTCTGCGCTTTGGCTCAGCATGTATTCGGCAATTTCCCTTAACCGCATCGAAGTTTGACCTTTCTCTGTTTGGCTATTTACGAACCGTACTTGTTGCACTTCTTCCTTGGTAACTTGCCGATCGGGTCAATGACACCACTCTCCTTGGCTCTTTCGGAGGTCGAACCTTCATCTTTCCCTTTTCCTTGGATTCACCGGCATCAACCATGCCTACGAGAGAAAGAGACCATGTTCGAGGAACGGGTTTTTGTCTACCTTCATCTTGCCATCAAATCTCAAGTGTCCATCTTGAATAGCTTTCGAATCTTTACTCGAACACTCGGCAATCATTGATATGATGAGAATTTGTATCATGAAACCCACAAGTACTTCTTATCCTTTACCCCTTCGGGCGCGGCATAGGATGTCCTTACGCGGCTTGACGCGTCCTTCTTGGATCGATACGAAAGAGCTTATCGCTTTGCATCGACATCAAAATCATAAGATCCCTTTTTTGCCGCTTCACCCATCAATGTGACCAAAGTAGGCTCTTTTGTCCAGTTCAACTCTGTAGCGGCTACTTCATCTTCATCTTCATATTCGAGATGCTTCTTCTAGAAATCCTTGATACATGTCAACGGTTGCCTTGTTCTTCGAAAATGAGCATCTCTTCGAACCCTTGGGCTTGATTGCTCATAGTTTGTCAACTTTTGTGCAAGTTGTCCAAGGTCTTCAAACTCCATGCCAAATAGCTTATCTCTGATATGTGGCAGCATGCCTGCAATGACTAATTGTGCGAGTTGGTCATCGGGAATAGTCGAGAGAATAGCACATGTTCTTCGCTTCTACGAATCTCGCGAAGATATTCCATTGGTGTTTCGGTAGTCTTCATCCTCATAGCCCACAGATCAACCATCTTCTTCTCATTGGTTCTGTGTAAAAGTATGCATGGAACTTTTGCTCCAATTTCCGCCGATGTTCTAATGGAATTGGCCGGTGCGAAGCAAACCATGTGAAAGCCACTGTCGAGGAGACATAGGAAAATATCTAATTCTCCAAGCTTCATCGGTAGTAGCTTCTCCAAGTTGCATCGATATCTCACGATGTGCTCAATGGTACTAGTGTCATCTTGACCGAGAGAATTTAGTCAAATACGTTGGTGGCTTTACTCTTGGTGGAAGAGCTACTCGTTGTACCACTCGGAAAGGGAGATTTGTATGCATATGTCGATGCTTTGGTTTCGGGCCGAATTGATTACGCATCATATCGGCCATTCCCGCTTAGGAGGACGTCATTTGCATCTTGTGCCCCTTTGCCTTCCGAAGGTACTCTGACGCACTCATATACCCGGATTCGGCAAAGCACTAAGGGCACTTGTAATCGTAAACTCATTGTACCCATCTCCATAAACATTCTTACGCAATCTATTTGCCACCGGAGAAATCTTGTAGCGAGATGCGGGTATATACGTTGTTGCACCAAAAGCTACTTGGCCATGAGTTTCTTTGCTCGGTAACGGGAGGCTTCTCTTTTTCATTATGAACAGCTCCATCCTTGCTTGTACCGATCATCTCTCCCGCCCCGGTTGGCTTCCCCGAAGATTGCTTGAGTGTTGAAGTACACGGCCCAAAGCAAGCTCTCCAAATCTTTCTTCAAAGTGCTTGTCAAGCTGGACCAAAAGTATCGGCCATGATCTTGCGGAAAGTGCCCGGAAAAGCTGTATTGTGATTCAACATAGTGTCTCCTACGGCTTTGTAGATGGCTCCAACTACCCTCTCGCATCTCTTCTTCATCGGTCATATCGCCCCGACCGGCGAGAAGAACGCGTGGCGGTGATTGCTTGATCATCACCCGCCACTCTTGTTCTTGGAAAAAGTCATCGACATTTCGCTGAAATTGTTCTATTGCTTGTTCTACCATGCGGCGTTGCTCGGGTCGCGGCTCGTCCATGGTCACGTTCGAACGTGATGTTGTCAATTTCCGATCCCATCCTAGAGGCGAGAAGTGGTCCCACCGGGCGTGCCAAAAAGTGTGTTGACATAAAATGTGGCGCACCGTGTCTCACGCACAAAGCAAGCCCAAAAGCCTAGCTTCAATCGGGTGCCGGCGTACGAATCCGGAAGCGTGCCGGTCGATTTGACACGAAAGTCGACAAGGGATAAAACGGTAAGATCAAAAACTGGAACGTGCTGGGTGAGACCAGACAGTTCCATCTTTACGGCCCTGAAGCCACTTACGACGACACATAGCTATGGAAGCTATCTGCCAACAGATTGCAGTTCATTCGGCTAAAGTAACATAACTGATGTAAACAGGATGATTTTGCCGAATGCAGTAAATGAAGACATGTTTGAACAAGATTAAATCATGAAGCGTATCAAACTATATCTCAGATTTAAAGCATCATCAAGCACTAATAATTAAGGATAAGTAACTTATAAATATAAATCTACTAAACAACACATGCATAGGATACTCCAACTAGTCTGCCGCACGTCTAGCCTTCATAAACCCGTCGAGCATAAACCCAAGCAAGCTAATCCACCGCATGATACCACTCACTATGAATTTACACCACTCTTTACTATTAGATCAATCCACCGCATGATACAATCTAACAATAAAGAGCTAAAAGCACGTAATTACCTAACGAGATCTATAAATACTCGCTACATGTGTGAAGCATAACCGTATTGGCAAGATTGCCGAATCGGGGTCCATGAAGAAGGAACAAACAAGTAACATATAAAAAGAGCCTATCAGATTAAACCGATCTCTAGTCCACCGGATGACTAGCTCTAGAGTAACCCAAAGACCTGCATCTGCCGCACGGTACCCGGTCCTGTCAAGGCTTATCTACATCTAACATGAATGAACCCACAACACGTGACAATCTAGATCGATCTAATTCGGCTATATGAACTTGATCTACTTGATATTGAATAAGCATGAAAGGAACGATCAACAAGCCGAAAGAGTATCAATCTAGATTGGGCAAAAGAGTGTTGCAAATAATTAAACATTAAATAAAGCAAGCAACACGTGATAACTTAATGAATCAATTAGATCTTGCCAAATCTAAAAGAGCCGATAACTATCTTTACTCATGTCTTAATCCACCGCACGATACAAGGCACAAGCAAAAACTTCCCATCATTAAGCTTAAATCTGCCGCACGATACTAAGCAAAACGGATGAGACTACTTGCATCACATCTAAATCCGCCGCACGATACTAGACATGATAGCAAGGTTGCCGGGACTTACGGAGGTCGACGGATCGATTGGCCCTCTCGAAGAACTCGACGACACGACTAAAGGACTCGAAGGGTGGCGCGTAGCCGGTTGTATTGATTTGGTTGTGAACCCTTATTACAATGGCCGAGGGTTTATATTTATACCCTGGACAGAACATGAGTCCTAAGCACTTACGAACTATCTAAACAAAATTGGAAAGACAAAAACACGCTAACTCTATCCATAATCGGAGTCCTTGACTATCACGACTCCTTCCCTTTCTGGTCAGCTTCATCTTTCCTTCTTTCGCCTTGAAGCCGTTACCGACCGCTTGATCATTTGCCGAACACACGGAAATTAGCCGACCGCATACGCATTTGCCGAATTGCTCTCTCTGCTCCCTGCGGGTCCACCTGTCATATTCCTAACCAAATTCTAGTGTTAACAGGTTTGGAGCAGCGGGTGGTGGTTGAGCTCGAGTTGGAGATTGTTCGAGGCCACACCGGGTTCTTGTGAGGGGTTCTTGATCCTTCCCCGCGGGAGTTCGCGAAAGGATACTCTAGTGGATTGCTCGTGGCTTGTGGATCCTTGTCTTGTGTGGAGATTGCGGCTCCCCATTGGGGTCTTTGGCACCGAGCCAATTGAGCGGGCAACTCACCAAGCAAGTGTATCGCCACAACGAGGAGTAGCTTGCTTGGGGAAGCAAGTGAACCTCGGTAAAAAAATCATTGTGTTAATTTGTGATTGCCGAGGCTTCGACCTCCTTGTGATTGTGCTTGAGCTCTCTAGGTGATTGGCTACTACACGGTGATTGGCCATCTTCTACCCTTCGCGGCGGTATAAACTTCCATCACCTCCTTACTTTCCGCAAAGTAGAATTGCTTGTTGTGGTCGGTCGGGAACCACTCTTTGAGTAGTTTAAATCCCGTGGGTAGAACTACTTGTTGTGGTCGATCGGGAACCACTCATTGTGTAGAGTAAATCCCGTGGGTAGAATTGCTTGGTTGGTTTCGGTGAACCGACATTGTGTAGCTTGATCGCCGTTGTTGTGTGTGCAATTGAATTGAGTAGCCTTGCATGGTAGGACGGCTTGCATAGAATAGTCGAAGCACTTGCTTTGCACATTTGCCGCCTTGCTATCTAATTGGGTTGTCTAGTATTCTCGCTAGAAATTTTATTAGGCTATTCACCCCCCTTAGCCATTGTGACCTTTCACGTGGTATCGGAGCCGGGCACCGTTTGTTTGAGTTGGATTAATATCCTACGGTGAAGCAATGGCATTGGTTATGCATATCAACAACACCAAGAAGGCACCATCATCTCGAGGTGATGACTATGCCAAATGGAAGCTCAAGATGAAGAGTCATCTCAAGTCAATCAACCTTGAGGTGTGGAAAGTAGTGGAGACAAAGTTTGAGCTTGTTGAGGGTGCGGTGCCAACACCGGCCGAAGAGAAGAAGCAACAAGCAAATGACATTGCCGTGAGTGCTTTCCATGAGGCACTTGATGATAAAGCTTTTGAGCTCATCAAGAACCTTGAGGTGGCTCATGACATTTGGAAGAAGCTAGAAGAAGCTTATGAGGGCACCGAAAGTGTCAAGACCGCAAGAGCCTACATGTTGCGGGGAGAAGTTTGCTAGCTTCTCAATGAAGGAGGATGAGAGTGTCTTGGAGATGTTCCATAGGCTCCAAGTCATTGTCAATGAGCTCAAGGGACTTGGGGAAGAAATCAAGGACTCTCAATTCTCCACCAAGTTCATGAGGTGTCTTCCCAAGAGATTTGACATGTTGAAGACCGTCATGGTGAAGACAACCATGAAGGAGAAGCCAACTCCCAACCAAGTTCTTCAAGAGATCATGGCCGATGATGAGTTTAGAGAAGATCATGAGAAGGAAGAGTTGGTGAAGAAGAAGAAGAAGGAGAACGAGAAGAAGGATGATGACAAGAAGAGCGTGGCATTCAAGGCCACTTCATCCAAGAGCAAGGGCAAGAAGAAGGAAGAAGAGTCTTCAAGTGAAGATGAACCATGCTCTAGCTCAAGTGGGCAAGAAGAAGAAGTGAGTGAACAAATGGCACTCCTTGTGAAGAGAATGGGGAAGCTCATGAAGAAGGGGTACCGGTCCAAGAGCAAGAGAAGCTCATCCAAGTCTAGTGACCGTCCCATGAAGTGCTTCCAGTGCAATAGCAAGGATCATCTCATTGCCAAGTGTCCCTATGCAAGTGATGATGAAGATGCCATGAGGAAGGAGAGGAATAAGCAAGAGAAGAAGAAGGAGGAGAAAGACTCATCTCACAAGAAGAAGAAGGGTGAATCTCATGTGGCAACTTGGGAGAGTGATTCATCTTCCTCAAGTGATGAAGATGATGATTCCAAGAAGAAGAAGAAGAAGGGGCACGCAAGCATTGCCATTCAAGAGAAGCTTTCTCAATTTGGTGCTCCATCATCTTGCTTCATGGCCAAGGCCACTAAGGTACAACCTCCACCCGATAGTGATGATGAGAGTGATGATGATGATGACACCGCAAAAGAAGAACTATGGGTCATGCTTGAGGATTGCAAAGGTGCTTTCAATGACTCTAGGAAAGAATGTAGGGGCTTGCGCAAGGATAAACAAAACCTCGAGCAAGAACTTATGGAGTTGAAGGCCTCTTATGAGAGTCTAAAGGTAGACCATAAGAAGCTAGAGATTGCTCACTCCAAGCTTGAAAAAGCTCATTCTTCTCTAGTTGAGAAGCAAGAGAATGTGCAATCACAAGTGGTGATCATAGAGAAAAAAGATGTGTCTACATCATGTGATTCACTTGATGAGTCAATTGTTGTTGCATCACTTGGCCCTTCATGCTCTTATGCCTCTACTTCATCTAGTAGTGTTGGTCATGCATGTGACTCTACACTAGTAGTTGCGAATGAGTCTCTTAAGAAGGAAGTCAAGGAGCTCAATCACACCTTGGCTAAGGCTTATGGTGGTGAGGACCGCTTGCTTATGTGCTTGGGTAGCCAAAGAGCCTCTCTCTACAAAGAGAGATTGAGCTATACCCCTAAGAAAGGCAAGGCCACTTTTGCTCCTCACAAGACTTGTTTTGTGAAGAACAATGGTAGCTATTGCAAGAGTTGAAAGCAAGTGGGTCATTTAGAGCATGCATGCAAGAACAAGAACACTAGTGCTTCCTCTTACAAGTTGAATGCTTCTTACATGCTTGTTAAGAGTGAGTGTGGTGTGAGTGCTAGACTCATTGGTACTGTCGACGAAATATCGGCGATAGTCCGACCAGGGGTATGCCCTGACCGGTAATGGATTGGCGGAAGGCGCACGAGATTGCGAGCAAGACGTAAACGGGGAGCAATCACACGAGGTTTACCCGGAGTTCGGGCCGCAAAGATGCGTAAAACCCTCCTTACTTTGTTTTATTAATCTCTCGTTTCTTGGCGGCGCCCCTACGAAAATTCTTGTGAATCCGCGACACTC
Organism: Themeda triandra; assembly: GCA_018135685.1. NCBI lineage: Eukaryota > Viridiplantae > Streptophyta > Magnoliopsida > Poales > Poaceae > Themeda > Themeda triandra. Next base: position 19,178 of record JAENPR010002113.1, read on the forward strand.
GCCCATGGTATGCCCTTTTCCGGGTGTTTAGGGCAGTCCCGGCCTAGAATCTTCTCATATTCGGATCGAAGTCTCGCTTCTTTTCTCTCGCTAGGTGGTACCGAATGGACGCGTTGATCTGTGTCTCGCTATAATTGTTTTGTATGCGATTGTCGCGTCGTCGTTCATTGCGACGTTATTGTCACGTCTGTCGTTTCTGCGCATGTCTTTGCGTTGCAAATCTCTTTTCTCGTCATCGTTTCTTCCGAAGTTTTCGTATCCGTGTCCGGTTTCGGGCAATTATTGCATGGCATCGTCAACGCGAGCGAATTCACGGGCTATTCGAACATCTCGTCGGTTGTAGTGGGTTGTCTTCTCAAAAGTTCTTTTCGTAGATCAATATTTCCGGGTTGTCGTAATCCTGTACGAAAAGGGACACGACTTCGGCTAGCGAAATGTCCGGAATTGTTGTCCGAGACTTCGAGAAGCGTCGTATGTAGTGACGTAGTGGTTCATTTGAGTAATCGACGATCTTTGCTAGATCGTACTTAGTGCCAGCTCTGGCATGTTATTCTGTAGTTCTCGATGAAGAGATGTCGCAGTTGAGGCCAGTTGTGAATCGACCCCTCTCGTTGTCGTAATAACCAATTATTCGGCCCTTGTCGAGTACGATAGGGAGGTAATTGGCCATGACGTGTTCATCCCCTCCTGCTGCTCGTACGGCTACTTCGTATAAGAGGATCCAATGCTCGGGTCGACCTTGCCATCGTACGTTTTGATGTACGGTATCCACGAAACTTTTGGGCCGAGACTACCTCTCGTAGGGTAGCCGAATAAGGCTTTGGTCCCGAGGCATCCATGCGAGCTCGGTATCGGTTGTTGATGTTGCTCGGAGGTCATTGTCGTCATATTGTTCATCATGATGGTGATTGAAGGGTTGACCATAATCTCTCGTTGTCTCGTGGTTGATCTGTCTTCTATCATTGTGTGTCTACGGTGAAATCTGTTGTGAGGAAAATTCCCACAACTCTCTCCATCGTCTTCGTAGTTGTTGTTGTTAGCACCTCCCTCTCTAGAGTCCGGGATTTGATTCTTTGAAGAAACTACGCGGCCGGTGGCTTCGAGAGATGCGGCCGGGCGCGCTTGTTCTCTCATATGGTTCACTTGAGCTTTAGCGGCTACTAGAAAATCAATCCCTTCCTCAATTTGGGGAGTTTGAGGAATGTTGGCCGTCTTGAGGCGGTCAATAGCAACCGCAGATTAGCACTTGGGGTTGTGTGAACTTGTCTTTCGTTTACAAGGTCGAAATCATCGGCAAGATTTCGCCGAAAACCCTGCGTCGTCCGACCATACGATCTTGGTCGGCAAGCTGCCTGGATTGCGGCTTCATTTTGCCTCCGTTGTTCCCGGGCCGGGTTTCGACCCTCTCATTGTTGCTTTGTTCGTCGGTTTCTCCATTGATGGTGACCTCGTTGTCACTAACATGACATACCGCGTTCCCTAGGGGAGGGAAAGATGGGAATTGCTTTGTAACTCTTGAGTGGATTTGGCCGGGTTATGGATCTCTCGACTGAATTTCCTCATGTTCCTCGGGTCGAAACACGGTGAGTTGTAGATCCTGGAGTAGTGTCGATACGCTTGGTGCTTTGTTGTTTGCGCATTGTACCTCTTCTTCGTTGTCGGAGTAGACCATCGTATGGGCGGATCCCGAGAGTTCTAAGATATTGTAGTAATCATCGAGTCTGGGCATGTCTGGAGTAACGTCACGTGTTTTCTCTAGAGATTGGTCGTCCGTGACTTCTTCGAGGCGCACATGGTTGACGATATGTCTGCGCAGTGCGTCGAAAGCATAGCCGATCATATGCGGACGCGGATCAGGGATCCGGTTGTAGCCTTTGAGGTAACCTGCTAAAAGTTGGTGGCTGAATAGGTCGGCGGTGTTTGGCAACCCGTATGGGAACGGTGATGCAACCCTTGGATCTAGGATCTTGCGATTCGATGATTTTTGTTGGGCGTCTTGTTGGCGCTTGGTCTGTTGAAGGATAGTAGGTGATTCTTGCTTTGATTCAATCTGGATAGATCCAAACCGAGCAAAAAACTCCATGAGCCTATCGTGTTGATCATGAGTTGCTTGAACAGATCGGCCCAATTTTCGTGCGGTGGTTGATTGGTGCCTAGAAGAAAAGGCTGGAGTTCTGATAACTCGAGCTTTGATGATGATGCCTCGTACCGAGGAGGCAAAGGATTTGTACCTTCATTGCTTTGTGGAGCTAGGATCGAGGGCGGACCCTCGATGTATGAGGTGTCGGGAGCGGTTGTCTAGGTCATCGTCCGAACGGTGAAGGTGAGGCCGGCCTTCGAAAGTCATGGAAGCCGGGAAGGAAACCATCTTGATCGACGTGAAATCTCGGTACGCACCCCCTACCGGGCGCGCCCCGTCGACGAAATATCGGCGATAGTCCGACCCGGGGTATGCCCACGACCGGTAATGGATTGGTGGAAGGCGCACGAGATTGCGAGCAAGACGTAAACGGGGAGCAATCACACGAGGTTTACCCGGGTTCGGGCCGCAAAGATGCGTAAAACCCTAGTCCCGCTCTCTGTTTCGATTATGATGTGGATGTATGAGTCGTGCGTTGTGCCGGATTACGTCCTCGGCACGGGGGTCCTTGCTCTCCTTATATATCGCGGGGAGCAAGGTTACAAGTCGGAACTAGCCTATCGGTACTAAGTTTATATACTTTACAAGTCTAAACTTTCCTATCTCGGCTAGGTCTTATCCTCCTTGTTGGTCTTCGGGAATCTTGCCCATTTTAATTTGTCCAGGACCGGCTGAGCCGATCGGTCTTGAAGCTTGATGGGCCGGCTGGTGATAGCGTATCTCCCCAAACTAGGCCGTGAGGGTATATGGAGTTTATACCTCCACAGGTACACCATGGATGAGCTCAAAGAAGAAAGCTATTTGGGTGCCAAAGACTCTAGTGACTAACCTTCAAGGACCCAAGCTTGATGTCTTCTTGTAGGTCAATTACAAAGCCGGAGGGAGGCATTGGATGCTTGATAGTGGTGCATCAAATCATATGACTGGTGAAGATAGTATGTTCAAGTCACTTGACAAGAATGACAATGGTGTATTCAACTCCATCACATTTGGTGACAATAGCAAGGGTGATGTCATGGGGCTTGGAAAGGTTGCAATTTCCAATGAGAAGGATCTCTCCAATGTGTTGCTAGTTGATACTTTGAATTTCAATCTTTTGTCGGTGGCTCAATTGTGTGATCTTGGCTACAAGTGCATATTTGATGACAAGCAAGTTGAGGTGGTGAGCAAGGATCAAGCAAATATCATCTTCAAGGGGTTTAGGCATGGAAGCTTGTACTTGGTTGATTTCAATGCTAGTGAAGCTCAACTTTCATCATGTTTGATTGGCAAGTCAAGCAAGGGATGGCTATGGCATATGCGTCTTGGACATGTTGGCATGAAGCAATTGAACAAGTTGGTGAAGCATGATCTAGTGAGAGGCTTGAATGATGTCACATTTGAGAAGGATAGACCTTGTAGTGCATGTCAAGCCAGCAAGCAACATGGTAACTCACATCCCAAGAAGAATGAGATGTCAACTTCAAGAGCATTTGATTTGTTGCATATGGACTTGTTTGGCCCAACTCACTACACATCAATTGGGGGCAACAAGTATGGATTTGTGATTGTGGATGACTACACAAGATACACATGGGTGTTCTTCCTCTATGACAAGAGTGAAGTCTATGATCTATTCAAGTCATTTGTCAAGAGGGTGCAAAATGAGTTTGATACTACCATCAAGAAGATAAGAAGTGACAATGGGAGTGAATTCAAGAACACAAGAGTTGAAGAGTTGTGTGATGAGCTTGGAATTATGCATCAATTCTCACCAACCTACACTCCCCAATCCAATGGTGTGGTTGAAAGGAAGAATAGGACCTTGATTGAGATGGCAAGAACCATGCTACTTGAATACAATGTGAGTGAAAAGTTTTGGAGTGATGCTATCAACACGGCTTGCTACTATAGCAACCGCCTCTATTGCCATGGGAAGTTAGAGAAGACTCCATATGAGATCTTGAATGGAAGGAAGCCCAATATTTCTTACTTCCGGGTCTTTGGTTGCAGGTGCTACATACTCAAGAAGGGGCAAAGACTTGGCAAGTTTGACAAGAGGTGTGATGAGGAATTTCTTCTTGGCTACTCTACTTCTAGCAAGGCTTATAGGGTGTGGAACTTGGCTAGTGGGCTACTTGAAGAGGTTCATGATGTTGAATTTGATGAAACCCAAGGCTCTCAAGTTGGAGATCAAAATCAAAATGATGTGGGTGGAGATCAATTGAGCAGTGCAATGAGACACATGGACATTGGTGATATTAGGCCAAGGCAAGTGGATGATGGTGATGAGGTGCAAGTGCCAACTCAAGTTGTGATTGATGATTCCAATGAGGCAAGCACAAGTGGTACTCAACATCAAGATCAAGATCAAGGTCAACCAAGCAATGCAAATGAGCTAGTTCTTCAACCTTCACACATTGCAAGAGATCATCCTCTAGATCATGTGATTGGTGACATTCAAAGAGGTGTACAAACAAGATCAAGATTGGCTAGCATATGTGAGCACTACTCTTTTGTGTCATTCATTGAGCCAACTAAGATTGATGAAGCATTGAAGGATCCGGATTGGATAAATGCCATGCATGAGGAATTGAACAACTTCACAAGAAATGATGTGTGGGAGCTTGTTGAGAGGCCAAAGAAGCACAATGTGATTGGAACCAAGTGGGTCTTCAAGAACAAGCAAGATCAAGATGGTTTGGTTGTGAGGAACAAAGCAAGACTAGTGGCTCAAGGTTACACACAAGTTGAGGGTCTTGACTTTGGAGAAACATATGCACCGGTGGCAAGATTGGAGGCAATTAGAATCTTATTAGCTTATGCTTGTGCTCACAACATCAAGCTCTATCAAATGGATGTGAAGAGTGCATTTCTCAATGGCTTCATCAATGAGGAAGTGTATGTTGCACAACCTCCCGGTTTTGAGGATGACAAGAAGCCCAATCATGTCTACAAGCTCAAGAAGGCATTGTATGGATTGAAGCAAGCTCCAAGGGCATGGTACGAAAGATTGAGAGATTTTCTCATATCCAAAGGTTTCAAGATGGGCAAAGTTGACACCACTCTCTTCACTAAGAAGATAGAAGATGACTTGTTTGTGTTGCAAATCTATGTGGATGATATCATCTTTGGATCAACAAATCAATTCTTTTGTGAAGTTTGCTAAGATGATGGCTAGTGAGTTTGAAATGTCAATGCTTGGAGAGTTGAGCTACTTCATTGGTCTTCAAATCAAGCAAATGAAGAATGGCACCTTTGTGAGTCAAAGCAAGTACATCAAGGACATGATCAAGAAGTTTGGGTTGCAAGATGCTAAGGCCATTAGCACACCAATGGGAACCAATGGTGGCTTGGATATTGATGATAGTGGCAAGATGATTGAGCAAAAGCTATATAGATCAATGATTGGAAGCTTGCTATATGTGACCGCTTCAAGACCGGATGTCATGTTTAGTGTGTGCATGTGTGCAAGATTTCAAGCTTCACCAAGAGAGAGTCACTTGACGGCAACCAAGAGGATATTGAGATACTTGAAGGGTACCCAAGATGTTGGTCTATGGTATCCCAAGGGGTCAAGCTTTGAGTTGATTGGATACTCCGACTCCGACTATGCCGGTTGCAAGATTGATAGGAAGAGCACAAGTGGAACATGCCAAGTGCTAGGAAGATCTCTTGTGTCATGGTCTTCAAAGAAGCAAAATAGTGTGGCACTTTCCACGCCGAAGCCGAATATATTAGTGCGGGGAATTGTTGTGCACAATTGCTATGGATGAAAGCCACCTTGAAGGACTATGGGATCAAGTTCAAGCATGTGCCTTTGTTTTGTGACAATGAAAGTGCAATCAAGATGACAAACAATCCGGTTCAACATTCTAGAACCAAGCACATTGATGTGAGGCACCACTTCATTAGAGATCATCAACAAAAGGGTGATATTAGCATTGAAAGCATTGGCACCGAAGATCAACTAGCCGACATATTCACCAAGCCTCTAGATGAGAAGAGATTTTGCAAGTTGAGGAATGAGTTGAACATACTTAGCTTCTCCAACATGGATTGATGCACCCCATATATGACATGCCTCTCCTCCAACATAGCAAGGTAAAGTTGGTTGTTGCATTTCATGCATCCTTTGCTAGTTGTGTAGACATGTATACATGTGCATCTTGCTAGGCTCATTCATTGCAAATCAAATGAATTTGAAGGATATATGGCATCACTTTTGTTTCTATGCTTGATTTGATCTAGTGATGGCATATGACTTGTTTGTGAGCTTGTGAACCTAGTGTTGAATCTTTAGCACTTGCTCATGATGTGTATCTCAACATGGTCAAGATAACCCTTATTCTCATGAGGTGTGAAGAAGCTTGCCCTTGGTTCAAACCGAGATACATTCTCTAGGCATGTGATTTAGATTTGGCCATAGTTGATTGACTTGTTTCTCTCATCTTATGCACCTTTGTTGGTGATTGTTGACAAAGGGGGAGAAATAAGTCACAAAGAGCAATGGAAGGGGATCAATTTTTATGATATGACCCAACCATGAGCACACAAATAGGGGGAGCAAGCTCATAGACTATTTGTTGTATTTGTTTGTGCATACATGATGATATGGAGCATTGCAAGCTAAATTCAATATTCATGCTTGTTTGGTGTAATGCTAGTATAGAACTTGATTGACGAATTGAAGTACTAGCATGCATAGGTGGTCTCTAGACATAGAGTTACTCTTGTTCAAAGTACCTTGCTCTTAATGTGATCTCATGAGGTATTTTGAGTTTTGATGGTTGTCTAGATTCCCATGGTGCTAAGGAAGGTTTATTATCGCACTCCGATTGGTATCATGCTTCAAAGGTCAATTCTATAAACCTTAGTACCATTTTGGTTGTGGTAACTTTCACAAAAGTTTCATCTATGCATGTGTGCTTGAAAATCGACCAAACATTTGATGCACACATGTAGGGGGAGCTACCACTACCAAAACCGAAATTGAAATGCTTGTCCAATCCAAGATTCATGATCAAAATGTCTTGGGCAAGCAATTCAATTTCATATTGAATTCAATTTCCATATCTTTGTGAGTTTGTCGAGGGGTTGCTAATGCTTTGCTCTAAGTGTGGTTAGACACATAGCAACGTGACGATGGATGATGGAGCATGGTGATCACGGTGATGAACATGAAGGATGTGAAGTGATCGAGCTCCGACGAAGGCCCATGGAGATCAAGGCGAAGGTATACTTGATAGGGCTTTCCGGTTTAGTGGTCGAGACACTTAGTGAGTGTGACCACATTTAGGATCGATAACCGACTATCAAGAGGGGTTTCCTCGGTTTCATTCGCGGTCCTAAGTGCCTCTAGTTGCGACTTTGCATGATGCATGAGAGACTAACTAGAGGGCTAACTCTTGCCGACGTGGTCGTGCTTGTACTACTAACTCCGGTGCTTGAGACGAGGTCTACACTTGGTGGAGTTGGTACTCAAGGCAAGAGATTGGACTTGGAGCGAAGACGGCGCAAGATTCTATGAAGATATCTTCTTCAGTGGGCGCCGGACGCGGGCGTCGGACGCCGGGCGGAAGGCCGGACGCGTCCGTGTGTCTTTGGAGTCGGTGCGGGGGCTGCGGCGAGCGCATGCGTATGCGCCGGACGCGGCTGTGGCACGTCTGACGGTGGGCCGGACGCCGACCAGAAACTTTCTGGGTTGGCTCATCTCGCGAGGCTCGGTCGTCGGATGCACGCCGGACGCGGGCGCCGGACTCTAGCGGAACACTGTTGAGCGTCCGGCGATTGGTGATGTGGCGTGCTTCAAACTCCAACGGTCGGCTGGCCGCGACGCGCTGAAGAGCGCCGGACGCGTCCGGCGGGCAGCGGCGGATGCGTCCGGCACATTCTGGAGCACCAGCCCGAGGGGGCAACGGCTACTTTCGTGGAGGGGTCTATAAATAGACCATTGGCCGGCCTTGGGGAGTCCTCTTCGCCATAGCATACTTTGAGCAAGAGAGACACTCCCCCACTCATCTCTTTGATTCCTTTGCTAATCTTGAGAGAGATTTGAGTGAGAACAAGTGATTTGCATTGAGAGTTGCATCTAGAGGCACTTGTTCATCGAGTGAGCTATGGATTCTTGTTACTCTTCGGTGATTCCCATCACCGTAGATGGTTTGGAGCAGCGGGTGGTGGTTGAGCTCGAGTTGGAGATTGTTCGAGGCCACACCGGGTTCTTGTGAGGGCTTCTTGATCCTTCCCCGCGGGAGTTCGCGAAAGGATACTCTAGTGGATTGCTCGTGGCTTGTGGATCCTTGTCTTGTGTGGAGATTGTGGCTCCCCATTGGGGTCTTTGGCACCGAGCCAATTGAGCGGGCAACTCACCAAGCAAGTGTATCGCCACAACGAGGAGTAGCTTGCCGGGAAGCAAGTGAACCTCGGTAAAAAATCATTGTGTTGATTTGTGATTGCCGAGGCTTCGACCTCCTTGTGATTGTGCTTGAGCTCTCTAGGTGATTGGCTACTACACGGTGATTGGCCATCTTCTACTCTTCGTGGCGGTATAAACTTCCATCACCTCCTTACTTTCCGCAAAGTAGAATTGCTTGTTGTGGCCGGTCAGGAACCACTCTTTGAGTAGTTTAAATCCCGTGGGTAGAACTACTTGTTGTGGTCGGTCGGGAACCACTCATTGTGTAGAGTAAATCCCGTGGGTAGAATTGCTTGGTTGGTTTCGGTGAACCGACATTGTGTAGCTTGATCGCCGTTGTTGTGTGTGCAATTGAATTGAGTAGCCTTGCATGGTAGGACGGCTTGCATAGAATAGTCGAAGCACTTGCTTTGCACATTTGCCGCCTTGCTATCTAATTGGGTTGTCTAGTATTCTGCTAGAAATTTTATTAGGCTATTCACCCCCCTCTAGCCATTGTGACCTTTCAGCACTGTAGGGTTAGGAGTCCATAGTGATGACAAGCCGCACCATGCTATCGATGGACCTCTGTCAGACCTAATCCCGGCAGTGGTAAAAGGATCTAGAGCAGTGACTGTTGGCGGTCCTTAACTCAGATTTCTACCCGCCAACTATAGGTCATTATGGGGGGAAATAAATATTTTATGTCACATATATCTTTACTATTGACCTAGTTCCACCTGTGCTTGGAGAAAATATTGTTTTGCAGAATATATACCAAGTGCAGGAATTTTTGGAATAAAAAGGCGCTTTCCGGAAGGCGTAAAATGGCAAAGGGAACAAGGTAGCCCACCTCGGGGTCGAAGCGGGCCAAATCACCAGCAAAAGTGCGTCCCAGAGAATGGACCGGGCCCACACGCCAAAGGCGGTAAGGGGGCCGCGCCACCCGTGCGCGGGCGCGCACGGGCGCGGCCGCGCCCGCCGCCGTGTGGGCCGGCCAAAGGCGGTTGCCTCCTTCCATCTGGGGCATGACGGTTCCGCTGGTTATTTTACCTCCATGCCCCTGAACCGCCTCCAGCGCCCTATAAATGAAGAGGAGAGGCCCCCCACCTTCACACACACCATTTGGAGCCATCTCTACACCTCATACTTGTTCTTTAGCATTAGTGTTAGTTATTTGGAGCTAGGCAAAGCTACTTAGAGAGCTTGTCTCCAGGAGGAAAAGCTACACCTTTGGTATAAATCTATGGAGCGTTTTTCCTTAGTCAAGTTCTCATTACATTTATATAGTCTTGCATATGAACTAGAGTATAGTCTAGTACACGATATATTCGATGATCAAGAACTAGGCCATAGTTCTTGTGAGAGTTGTTCATCGTGTTCTACATTGTTCTTCATCATTCGTATTATTTACTTGTTTAGATTAGATTGTAGGTGAGGAATAGCGGTTCGATGTGCCTTCGGGTTTGCCTATGTCCTAGCTCGTCCATCCGTAGGGTGGGAGTCCTGGGGGATGTAGGTAGCTCCTTAGTATGCGGACGTGGTGTCCGGGTGCGAGGAACCTTCGGATATGTCGGCATGCCACGGTTGAGGTGGTAGGCGGCGGGTGGTGACAGCCCTGTCCGTCCTTTGTAATCCCCACGTTCGCATGTTGAGTAGGAGTTCGTAAATGCCGCCATCGGCGCGGACGGTTGCCGCGGTCTCCCCATATTCCTAGTCTATAGTCGAGTCTTGACTTGTATAACATGTGGAATTAGCTGTTCTAGCATTGACTATATAGGACCCGCTTTCGCTCCGCGTAGATTATTCTTTATTCTTTATTTTACCTTTATTCCTTTGAGGTTGCTCTAAGTGTGTGTCCACTATCCAAACTACCGTATGCTTACCTTTGTATAGCACATTGGTCGGTTTCTCCTCATGCTAGATATTGTATTCATACCCATGCTAGATTACTTAACTACCACATGCCTTCCTTTGGGAAATTATAAATAATGATACCCCTGAATACTTAGGGTGAAATGCTACGACGATACATCCGTGCGCTTGCGGATATTTATCTACTAGGATGTGATCTATCTCTTGGCAACACTCGCGTAGTTGCTAGAACCAGTTTCTAGTAAATATGCCGAGTAAAGCCATTTAGCTTTTCTGGCGCTGTTATCAGAATTGGGCTCTAAGTCTATTTTGATAATCGCGCTAAGAAATGCCAACAAGCATTTCTGGCGCCGTTGCCGGGGAAGGCATGGAAATTAAGAATCTAGCAGCATGGATATGCATATGATATAAAAAGAGAAACGACAATATCTATACAGGCTAACTTTTATGTTTTCTCCTGTTGTGGATGAAAACGGGATAGTGCATGACCGGTTTCTCCCCGCTTAGGAAAATTTCAATTCAAATCCGGAGGCACTCCTAAGGAGGAAGAGGACTCGTGCCATTTCCTCTTCTGCTACTCCGCCGACAGATAAACCAGTCACCACCGCACCTACTACACCGCACTCCATGGCCAAGTCCCTGCGCGAGTTCTCTGTCCCCAATGTTGCCAACGTGCCCACTAGGCCCGCTGTCAACTTGGGAGACAAGAATTTCGAGCTCGGGGCAGGCTCATTACCATGGTGCGGGCAAGTTCATTACGTGGATGCCTAGTGAGGATGCCAACGCCCATCTTCAGCGTTTCTTGGAGATATGCGACACCATCGTCATAAAGGATGTCGCACCTGATGCAATCAGGCTCAGGCTCTTTCCTTTCTCCCTTGTGGGAAAGGCGAAGACCTGGTTCTACAAGGACAAGGCTGCTGTGGACACATGGAACAAGTGCTCCACCGCGTTCCTCGCTAAGTTCTTCCCCATGGGCAAAACCAATGCCCTGCGGGGAAGAATCGCCAACTTCCAGCAGAATTCACTGGAACCCATCCCTGAGGCATGGGAGAGGCTCCAGGAGTACATCCAGGAATGCCCTCACCATGGGATGGAAAGTTGGTTGGTGCTCCAGAACTTCTACAACGGGTTAACACCCATGTCGAAGGGGCACACGGACGCCGCGGCCGGCGGCGCCTTTCTATCATTGATCGGTTGACGGTGCTACGGACGCGATCAACAAAATGGTAGAAAACCAAGCTTGGGGGAGGACCGCGCTCCCACCAAGGGGAAAAAGGCATGCATACCGTGAAGGAGGCGGATATGCTTGCCGCAAAAATAGACCTACTCCCGAAGAAGATTGACGGGGTGCCATCAATGATGCATCCGGCACCGTCAACGCCATGGACGCTTCGCATGACGTGCGAGGTCGTGGTGAAGCTGGACATTCGGGGAATGAGCGCCCGAGACCGTGAAGAGGCCGCCTACCTCAACAATGGGTTTCGCCGGCGGCAAGGAGGAGGGAATGGCTGGAATAACCGGTCTCGTCCTCCATTCCAAGGTAATTCGAATTACGCCTCCGGGTTTAATTCGAATCAACCTTCACCGAAGGACTGGTTTACGGCCAAGCCAAGATCAACGAAAATCTCACCAAAAAGATGATCCAAAATGACAAGATCTTGGAGAATATGAATAACAAGATAGAGGGCCTATCATCGGCGGTCAAGAACTAGCCGAGCTTCAATAAGATGATAGAGACCCGGCTCACCCCATTGCCGTAGCGATCCCGACAAACGCCGACACAAGCGGGATCCGGGGCAACCCGAGGTCCCACCCGAGTCGATAAACATGGTCATGACAGGTTTGGTCATCCTGTTAAGCCAAGCAAGCTTGGGGGGAAATAAGAGCACCGACAAAAGCAGGTCGGTAAGTACTTTCTTGCTACTCGAAAAAAAAAGAGAGAGAGAAAAAAAAGAGAGAGAGTAGATGAAAAAAAGAATAAAATAAAACTTCTTCTACGAAAAAAAAAGAGAAGATTTTATTTTAGAAAAAAAATATTTTTCAAACGGCCGGGGCAGGATCACCAACGGCTAGCGCCAAGGGCTAGCCGTTGGCACCCAACGGCCAAGGCAGGGCGTCAGCGGGGCCCACCTGGGCGCGTGCGCGCCCGAGGCGCGGCCGCGCCAAGCCTGCCGAGGTGGGGCCCGGGCCGGCGGCCAACGGCTCTTAGCCGTTGCCCCTCCCCCTTGCTGCTGGTTATTCCGGCTATAAAAGGAGGGGGTGGCCGGGGTGCTCAAACCACCTCCCATTCTCAATCTCTCACTCTCTTTCACTCCCACTTCCCACACAACAAGCTTCCACAAGCAATTTTTGAGCAAGAGAGCAAGAGTTGGAGCTAGTCTCGGGTGTGGAAAATCAACCTCCACCAGTTCTTTCGCACCCGAGAGCTAGCCACCGGCGTAGTCCGCCATGAGCGACTACAGTTCGTGGGGGTACGGTGAGTCCTCGAGCTCTTACCAAGGTGCCCCCTACGAACCAGAAGCGGCCGAGGAGGCGGCGCCCGCAACCCCCGAGCCCGAGGGGATCTACGTGGTTGACGCCCCGTACCTCGACCTGGAGAGAGAGCAGGAGCTGCAGAGGTACCATCGCCTCAAGGATTGGCTCTTCAACCACACGATGATCTACGACGCCAACCTCATCGAGAAAATAGGTATGGACACCGACTTCGACACCATTTGGAAGGCGGTTGGCTGGGAAAACTTCGAGCCCATCGATGAGCAAGGTTCGCGTCTCTTGACCATCCAGTTTCTTTGCACACTTGATTATGATGATGAGCGTATTTTCTTCCGTTTGTTTGGCACGGAATATTCTCTTACTTGGGAGGAACTCGCTCATCATCTAGGCTTTCACTATAAGTGTGCACTTAAGCTAGATGCATCTATCCCTGGTTTTGATCGCAATTCTTTTTGGGAGAAGATTTCAGGTAGGGTAGAAGTTGGACCTTTTAAACCCCTGAACACGCAGATCCAACACCCTACCCTTAGACTCATGCATCACTGGATTTCCATGACTTTGTTTCCTGCTGGCAGGACTAGATGGGTGCATTCTGTAGAACTTAAGCTTCTTTATGCCATAGTTTACAAATTCAAGGTCGCTCCTGTAAAGGAGATGTGCCTTCACTGGCTAGATATGGTTAAGAAGTCTTATGCTATCAATTGCACCTCTCTTGTTACTCGCATTGCCAATGCCGTAGGAGCACTAGATGGTAATGATGTTGAGTACATTCCCCTTGATCGGCCGATTTGTGATTTGCGTGCCCTAACCCAAGGACACACTTTGAAGACCGATGGGAAAGATCGTATCTGTTGCTTCTTTACCAGTTATGTAAATAAGATTCGGTTACCTAACCCGAATCTCTATTTATATAACTGTGATGTGCTCACCTTTGATTTGAAGACTACAGAAGAAGCACGCGAGGGGAAGAATAGACCCCGAGCCACTAGGGGAGGAGGCGAGGCTTATGCACGGCGACTCCCCCGCTCGCCCGGATGCTCTGTACGGCCTCCCCAACGGTATGGTTATGGTGGATGGGAGGCTTACGGGGGCTACGCAGCTACTCGGGGTGGGGCCCCCCCCCGGCCGGCACGGGCCGGCGAGGGGCATGGTCCGATGCGGGGACCGATGAGTGGGAGCGACAGAGGCGGTACAGCGTCGACTCACCACCACCGAGCAGGAGCCGATGTTGGCCTCAGTCAACGCCCGCATTGGACAGCTGCAGATCCAGACGAACGACATCAGGAACACCCTGGGCGGCTTCATGTAGTCGACGACCCAGTGGCAGCAGCAGCACGGGCAGCGGTTCGACGCTCTTGTAGAGAGCCTCCGCATTCAGCAGGAGGAGCAGAGGGCCTACTGGAGGTCCAAGGGATACAACCCTGGGCCATGAGCTTCAGGATAAGCTTGGGGGAGGACCCCCATTGAGGTACCTCGCATTGCATATTTAATTTCTCGTAATTTTACTTTTTATTTTAGCATATTTAAATTCAAGTTTCTTGCATGAAAAAATTCAAAAAAATATATTTATTTATTTATATAATTCCATTCCATATATGTGCTATGAAATGTTTAGTTCCACCCATGTTGAAATGATTGGTTGCTCTGTTTTATGTCTCATTTGTACTTGTCTAAAATGGAGTTTTCTCTAATATTTGGGTTTATCGGCTTTACATTATCATGCTCTAGAAACTTGATTTAGTGGGTTGCATACAAATACTCTCATCTAGGTTATTGCGCGATATGATATAGTGACTTAGATCACAGCAATGAAACGTCCCTTTGAGAAAAACTGATGTCCGGAGTTTTTTGTTTCAAAAATTTTCAAAAAACAATAGTTCCTCAGTGATCGCGAAATACCCACCAGAGCCATATGATCTATCCATAGAATAAGAACCTTCATACGCTACTTGTTCGTACATTGAGTTCGGTCGGATTGTTACCGACGTGAGATTATGACTCTACACCCATGATTGAGATCCACTTGCACCCACCAAATAAAAGCCAACTCTTACACTGAGAGTTGCGCACAACATGCACCCTTCACCATCAGCCGACTCTTACACTGAGAGTTGCGCACCATTTTTTTCCGCCAAATAAAAATGCCGACCCTTACCCTGAGGATCGCGCACCCCTCTCTTGTAGTTTGCAAAATTCTCCATGCATTATTTATCATGACATCTCTCTCCACCTCATCCTATCCATCAATAAAGTTTTAGGCTATGTTCTTAGTCAGAAAAAAATGAGAGAAAAGAAAGAGAGGAAAAGAAAAAAAAAAGAGAAGAGATGTATTTATAGTTAGAAGATTTTATCGCTCTTATAGGCAAACGGGAAAAGTCTTAGATCCCCATTCAAAAAAATGAGAGAATAAATTTAGTTGTTCTTTGATAGCCCATCATTTCTTCATCTCATTCATCAATAAAAGAGAGCATGTCATGATGCATGGAGACCCAAAAATACCACAAAAATTAGGAATCATCTTTCATTCCATCCACACACTTGCACATCTCAATCAAGGTGTATAGCTTAATCTCCGTAAGGTTCAATCCTTGACCTTACAACACATGTGATACAAGTATGCCCACTTACATACCTACCTAAAACTCCACTCTCGGCTTTAGTGGTACGAAGAAGGCAATCGAAAATGCCTTTGGTGAGGTTACTATACACTTTTGAGCGATCGAGTGGGTCATTTGAGGAACTTGGTTTATTTATAAAAACTTACAAAACCTCGGATGAAAGTTGAGCTTGGGACGAATGAAAAGCACCGGTCTTTGGAACTGTTCTATTTTGCAATCGCCCAAGACTTGAGAAAATTAGAAGCCCCACTCCATCGGGGAATCATAGAGTAGATACAATTGCCGATTTATCCAAATAGCAGTAGAACGCTATCTTTTAGCTTGTACACTTGAGATATAATCGGCATCGTAGCAACCCCTGATCAACAACCCAAAGCAAAG
Organism: Themeda triandra; assembly: GCA_018135685.1. Lineage (NCBI taxonomy): Eukaryota > Viridiplantae > Streptophyta > Magnoliopsida > Poales > Poaceae > Themeda > Themeda triandra. The sequence goes on from JAENPR010002113.1 coordinate 35,064, forward strand.
ACTTGCTCGGGACGAGCAAGGGGTAAGCTTGGGGGATCTTGTTGGCGGTCCTAAACTCAGATTTCTACCCGCCAACTATAGGTCATTATGGGGGAATAAATATTTTATGTCACATATATCTTTACTATTGACCTAGTTCCACCTGTGCTTGGAGAAAATATTGTTTTGCAAAATATATACCAAGTGCAGGAATTTTCGGAATAAAAAGGCGCTTTCCGGAAGGCGTAAAATGGCAAAGGGAACAAGGTAGCCCACCTCGAGGTCGAAGTGGGCCAAATCACTAGCAAAAGTGCGGCCCAGAGGAAGGCCCGGGCCCACACGCCAAAGGCGGTCAGGGGGCGGCGCCACCCAAGCGCGGGCGCGCCTGGGGCGCGGCCGCGCCAGCCCTGCCGCCAGGTGGGCCCGGCCAAAGGCGGTTGCCTCCTTCCATCTGGGGCATGACGGTTCCACTGGTTATTTTACCTCCATGCCCCTGAACCGCCTCCAGTGCCCTATAAATGAAGAGGAGAGGCCACCCACCTTCACACACACCATTTGGAGCCATCTCTACACCTCACACTTGTTCTTTAGCATTAGTGTTAGTTATTTGGAGCTAGGCAAAGCTACTTGGAGAGCTTGTCTCCAGGAGGAAAAGCTACACCTTTGGTATATATCTATGGAGCGTTCTTCCTTAGTCAAGTTCTCATTACATTTATATAGTCTTGCATATGAACTAGAGTATAGTCTAGTACACGATATATTCGATGATCAAGAACTAGGCCATAGTTCTTGTGAGAGTTGTTCATCGTGTTCTACATTGTTCTTCATCGTTCGTATGTTTTACTTGTTTAGATTAGATTGTAGGAGAGGAATAGTGGTTCGATGTGCCTTCGGGTTTACCTATGTCCTAGCTCGTCCATCCGTAGGGTGGGAGTCCTGGGGGGATGTAGGTAGCTCCTTAGTATGCGGACGTGGTGTCGGGTGCGAGGGAACCTTCGGATATGTCGGCATGCCACGGTTGAGGTGGTAGGTGGCGGTGGTGACAGCCCCGTCCGTCCTTTGTAATCCCCACGTTCGCATGTTGAGTAGGAGTTCGTAAATGCCGCCATCGGTGCACGGACCGGTTCCGCGGTCTCCCCATATTCCTAGTGTATAGTCGAGTCTTGACTTGTATAACATGTGGAATTAGTTGTTCTAGCATTGACTATATAGGACACCGCACGCTCCGCGTAGATTATTCTTTATTCTTTATTTTACCTTTATTCCTTTGAGGTTGCTCTAAGTGTGTGTCCACTATCCAAACTACCGTATGCTTACCCCCGTATAGCACATTGGTCGGTTTCTCCTCATGCTAGATATTGTATTCATACCCATGCTAGATTACTTAACTACCACATGCCTTCCTTTGGGAAATTATAAATAACGATACCCTGAATACTTCCGGGTGAAATGCTACGACGATACATCCGTGCGCTTGCGGATATTTATCTACTAGGATGTGATCTATCTCTTGGCAACACTCGCGTAGTTGCTAGAACCAGTTTCTAGTAAATATGCCGAGTAAAGCCATTTAGCGTTTCTGGCGCTGTTATCAGAATTGGGCTCTAAGTCTATTTTGATAATCGCGCTAAGAAATGCCAACAGTGACATGACATAGTAGAATCCAAAGTAGGTGACATATGAAAGGTTACAAAATAGGTACAATAAAGCCAAAATAACACACAACTCCCTTAGCATCATCAATTTCAATACATTATTTAGATATACTGCTACTAAAAGTTTAAGACCGAGCTAAAGATAGATCTATATATTATGCAGATGGCGATGGACTAGGCGATGAGATGGGATCACAAGCAGGGCACACGGCCCGACATTCATCCAACTTGTAGTAACATAACTGATCCGGTTTCTGCGTCAAGCAACAATAACAATCTCGTTTATGACACGTACGCAAGATACAAAATTTTATTGACAATTTATTCAAATTTGTTGTTGTGTTGGTGAGGATATATTCCAGGCTCCTTTTATATCCAACATGGAGCTCCTGATGAGGACGAGCTGTTTGATTGCATATTCATGAAGTATATATGAGAATATGGATAAAACAACAAGGATACATATTTATTGATAATGAAACACTTACATTGCACAGGTAATGCAAAGAGGAATAACATAAACATCATGGCTCCACACATGTTCCTTGAATTCATGTTGGATTGCGAATTATCTTACCTAACAGACCTCGCACAATTGTTGATCTAGGCATCGAGTAGCACATATATATATACACAAAGACACACATAGTGACATGAGTATGGAAACTCATCATGTTTCTTATACAGTTTGTAACTTTCGTAGTACATTTCTATATTTGTTAGCCCGGATGGGAGTTAATATTAATTTTATTTATTATGCCCCTATATTGACAACTAGATTTATCAACCCCCCTCCCCCCCCCCAAAAATGAAATGCACACCAGCTAGGTTGCTTAGTGCTCGAGAAAATTTTGGCTAATCAATTTTTTCTTTCCAATTTGCATCTATTCATAAGTTTGGCATCCCACAACCAAGATTTTCTTAAGAACTAGGGAACCTAGTTGGTGGGCATTTCCTTTGGGTGATAAATCTAGTTGTCAATATAGGGGCGTAATAAATGGAATTAATATTAACTCCGGTTCGGCTAACAAATAGGAGGATACTACGAAAAATTACAAGGTTACTTTTATTTTTCTTTGCATAGTTTGACATGTCTAAGTGAATGTTCTCACACTTTTACAATTTAGCCATACTAATATTAGTAAGCTATTAATAAAATCTATTCATTTTTCAAAAGAAAAACTAACAAAATCTACTGACATGTATATGTCGGAGAGTCGACTAGGCACTAGTACCCTAACAAAATCATGTTTGCTTGGATGAACCGAATGTGCAGGATGTGAAGCTTCAGATGAGGCTTCATCTAAATGAAACTAAATGAAGACCATGGCTTTGTATGAAGATTCAAACTCGAAGGATCGATGGCCCTATGGGAGCGAGAGAACGAAGAACAAGAGAAGGCTTCACCCGGTGAGCTGATGATCATATCCACGGCAACACATGAGAGTGTCATTTAGAGATACAACAAGTTTATATATTGCCTAGTTTGTTAGATGGGAAAAATAATGGTCTTTGTAATTTTGTTACTTGAAATTATATTGAGTTTTCTTTCCTACTATGCTATATATACTTGAGACTGTAAAAAGTGCAAAGTGCACCGTGGCCGTCACTTGTCTCCTATTGTATACACTTTCTTCTCTACTTTTCGAGTGCAATGCTGTTGTTACCTTCCAATCGAAGGAATTATGTCACACACACACACACACACATATATATATATATATATATATACTAGGAGAAAACCCCGCACGTTACTTCGGGAATCACCGATGAAATTATAGTAGTTATATTTATTAATATGATCAAATAAATATGATAATACATCTTAGTGGATGGTTTTTAGTATTCTGATGTGGACAACTAATTAAATATATGTTAGTAAATGATGTGGTTTACAAATATGAATACTTTGAATGGAATATAATGGCATGTGTTAGTGGATGATGACATGGACATTTTGCATGATGAGATAGAATGTGCTAGTGGAATGCTAAGTGGATAATGATGTGAAGGCTTTGCATGTCAAGATAATTAGATAGTGGGATTTATCTTTATAAGAGTTATAGATTTTTAGTTCTCTATAATACAGTGCTGATAAAAAGGTGATTCAGAAGTCTATGCCATCAAAGTCGTTGTAGTATAGTGGTAAGTATTTCCGCCTGTCACGCGGACGACCCGGGTTCGATCCCCGGCAACGGCGAATTGGCCAATTCTTTTTGTCGCCGTCTGTAGTCGAGCTTAGTGAGCAGCAGGGGCGATTTAGCCTTTTTTTTCTGGTCGTCGTCTATAGCCGAGCCCAGGCCCAAGCTTAGTGAGCAGGCAGGCCATACTATCATTTTGGCCCATTCAAGGAATTAAAACCCATCGCGTGCATTTCGTGCATTGGTGCTGCTTCGCTTCTAGACTTTCGCTCACGATCCGGTCCTGCTCCTGCCCATCAGCCCCATCTACAGCAGTTTCGTGAACAGCACCACAGTAATCTGATTTTGCCGATTGACATCCTCATCGTCGTGTACTCCTATATGGCTATATTTATTTTTAACTCTAGAAGCCGCAGTTTTACCCAGCAATTCTACCCAGGCCACGTCACCCCGATTAATATTGGCCCTTGGATTCCTTCGATCAGTGGCTGCGCTGCCTCCGTGATACTGTTTGTGTCAGTCAATTTTTTTACGGTACGAAATCGGCAGATCACCGCGTCAGCTGCCTCCCCGCGGTAAATATCTCCTCCGTCCCCGCGTCCACACCCGTGAAAAAAAAAAACAGCGTCACCTCTCTCTCGATCTCTCCGACGCCGTGTTGCTCCTCCCGTGAACCGCGCCTTCGCCGCCGCCGTCCCGGCCCCTCCGCCACCCTCCCTCCCGATGTCGTGCGCTGCGGGCGGGCGGTGCGGAGCGGTAGCGCAGCGCCAGCGGCCCCCTCCCTCCTCTATCTCTCTCCCTCCGACTCGATCTGGCGCTGAGCCGTGGACGGCGCTCGCAGCATGGTTAGGCAGTGGCAGTGGCGGCGGGCTCTCTTTGCCTCCAGGCTCTGCTGCCCGTGACATCCGCCTGCGCTGCATCCTCTCAGCGGTAAGTGGCCCCTCGATGAAACCCTAGCTGCCTATTTCTCGCCGGCAACATCCGTACTCCTCGTAGACATACTATGTACATATATTTCTGATACAAAAGGAGTTTCCTCTTCTCATGTTGGGACCCGATTAATCCATCAATCATGCGGGAGTCTGTCAACGTGCCATGTCCTAAACCTAGCTGAACACATTTTGATTTGTCAATTTTAATATTGTGTGCCTATGCTTCGTAGATATAAACTCCATGCAAACAATAGTGTAAACCATTTCTTAATGCACTTGTAGAGAGTTATCCCGACCTAGGGCTTAATAGATTAATAGGATACTCATAACAACAAGTTACAACTTCCTTTCTGGAAGCTAATCTCTAAAGAAATTCAAGGTTAAGTGTGTTTGGCTTAGAGCAATTTAGGGATGGTTGACCAATCGGAAAAGTCCTTTCCGTCTGCACATGAAAGAACTTCAAGGTTAAGCGTACTTGACTTGGAGCAATTTAGGGATAGGTGACCAATCGAAAAGTCCTTCCTGGGTGCGCATGAGTGAGGACAAAGTGCGAAAAAAAAGACAGTGTTGGTGTATGAGAGAAGTCTATGTCCTAGACAGCTGCCACTAATAGATTCATTTTCGGATGCAGACATCTTAAGAGGCCGCCTCTGGAAACAAGCCCGAAGCTAGCCCACCAGCAGACCCAATACGACAGTTACCCTGCACCTGGAGAGCCTGGCCCAGACCAGCCAGAGACAGGCTCTCACGGTGCAACTCCGGGCTGAGCCAGCCAGAGACAGGTTCTCATGGTACAACCCCTCTTGTTTGGTACTATGTACCTAGTGAGCCAGGTCATATTGAGATTGTGTTTGGATTTCGTATACGGATGCGTTGCATCTGAAACATGGTACCTTTACCCTCCTATTTCTCTTGTTGGCATTCAATCAAACACCTGCTAGGCGGTGAGCGCCGGTGACCTTTTCAGAGACGACGACGAGCTCGAGGCGCCGCAGCAGCTCGCCGGCCAGAGCCTCTACCATGGATACGGCTAAAAGGCGTTGCGCACCCACACGCAAGCGTCTCTAGAGCTCGACGCGGCGGCGGCAACGGCGCCTCGCACGCGAAATAGAGCTCGACGCAGCGGCGGCGGCGGCCCGCGCGCGCACCTTGGAGCTGGCCGGGCGACCACCGAAGATGGCGGAGTGCGTGCTGACGCCAGAGACGCGCGGCGGAGTGGGGCGGGCGCGACGTCGGCGAGTGGCGCGGGGAGCTGCTCCTACCCCAGATCCACCACCCCGGGGAGGTCACCCTGCAGAAGATGTGATCAGCGTCGGCGCTAGTATGTAGAGGCATCAGCAGAGGATCAGAATTCATTCGTACCCAGTGAAGCCAAGAAGAACGAAGGATGCAAGGAGCTGAGGGGTCAACGGAGGCCTCACCCTTCTGCAACAACGAACGGAGGAAATGAAAATGAATTGGAGAGATCGAGACCAGCAGGCAGCAACACAGGCGATGAGGTCCGGTGGAGCTGCATCGCCTCCGGCTCGTTGCTCTCGTCTCCCATCACCACTGCACGTCGTCTGCACTCACACCTTGGGGGCGTGCGGCGGAGGAGGAGGGGCAGCGGTGGTGGAGCGCGGACGGGTGGAGAGGAGCGGCGTCGAGAGGTGAGACCGTGAGGGAGACGGAAGGTAACCTTATCCGTTCACCAAGGCCCGAGAGCGCTCGTAGGAGCCTGTCTCCAAAAAAACGACGGGGGGCTTCGTTTTTCCAGGGCCTGGCCCAATGTGCTTTGAGGCTCGTGCTGGACAGACTCTAAGACTAGGCCAGAAACACCAAACAAGGGAGGTTGCAGCCCAAGAGCTCCGGCGCAACACCAAACAAGGGAGCCTGCAGCCCAAGAGCTCGGGCCACGGCTGCTACCAAATGCACCCTTGATTTCCAGGAACCGACTCGCGTGTACGATTTCTCAATGACAGTAGGACCGTCCATCTGTGGGGCCCGCATGTAAGGCACACGGATTTCTGTTTTTTTTCCTCCTTCCCGTGTTTTAGACGGTCAAGCAATTTCCCTGGTAGCCTCTGGTCGGTCGGCCTCTAGAATAGAGTTTTTTCTTTTTTAGAGGAACCAGGTTTATTTCATGATAATTTTTACAGTGCTCGGGAGGAACCACAACTTAAATTTCTCTTACCTGGTTCCTCCTATTTGTAAGCCATTAGATTTGACGAGATGGAGGGCTCACGTTATTTACAAACGTGCTAAAAAATCTCTTATTTCATATATGATGGACTATTACATCATTTTTCTTGCAACAACACCCTTTAGAAAAACAAAAAAAATACATTCAAGTCCTTGTCCTTGCAAGGATCTCCCCGCTGTCTTCATCGTCAGCAACCGGATGAGCCACACGACGAACCATCGCTGCAGGAAGAAGCAGAGGAACTCGCCAAACTTGCAGCTTGAAACCGACACCCTTCTCGACGAAGACACTTTGTTGTTTTTTGAACGGCACAACAAACCACATATCAAACTTGATATGCACTTGAAACGTTGAACGAACAGGCCCTGAATCGCCGATGCTGATGGAGTCTGACGCCTCAAGCGACACAGGCATCTGTGACCCATCCGATGAGAAAACAAGCCAAAGGGAGATAGAATAGCAGAAGCGGGAACACCAACGCCAACTCGATATTCCTCGGAAAGGTGGAAGCCATATCTCACAAGAGAGTCCGAGAACACCTGGAGGGAGGAGAGAATGATGGACACCCGAGTGGCTGCCATCGGACACAACTTGCAGACTAAAATCCTACTATAATACTTACTAATCTGCACAGTACGTAGCCGCCGTCGAGGGCCAGGCACACCTCCCCTGCGACGTCGGGCAGACGCCGGAGGAGCAGGGGCCGGCCAGCTCAACGGCAAATGGAGAATCGCCTCAAGATCGTCCTCTGCTTACTGTAGCGTGGGGGAACAGACGAGAAACTTCGTCTCTGGAATAGATTGGCGGCCACGGAAACGGAGAAGGATGTGTTTTTTTTACCGCGAACCGGCCGGTCGGTTTTTTTTAAAAAAACCGGACCGGTTTACCGGTAAAACCAGCCGGTTTCGGTTTTTTCGCTAATGCACGCTGTTTGCCAATCGGCCACTCGGACGATTAAGCAATTCACTCGATGCGAGCGAAGATCCCATACTAAAGCATAACAACTATACTAACAATCACAAGATAGGCATAAAAGTAAATAGAGAAGATAAATATATTAAAGCATAAGTCTTGTAAAGAATAGATACAAAGGCATACCAAATCTCTGAAGACTTCTCCAGAACCGGAGCGCAGCTCCGCTCTCCCTAACTCTCATCTAGATCTAATCTACTACATTGGAATGTCTAGCTCTAATTCTCTAGAGAGGAGAAGTCATCCATTCAAGGGACACCTCTACAACTCTGATCCCGCTGGGAGATAATGAATTAGGGTTAAGGGATTGCCTCCTCCAGGGTCCAGGGCCCTGCTTATATAGCCCTCTAGGATGCACCACAGCCCTCGGATCAAACCGACCTAAACGGACGATTATTATTCATCCTCAAAGGCGGTGGAATAGGGATCCGCGAGGCTGACTCTGATTGGTTGAAGTCCCCAGTCGGCCGACTCTAGGGTGGAGTCGGCCGGCTTCCACCGAGCCGGTTCGGGCTCCCGTTTGTCCAGAGCCTTCTCGAACCTTCAGATTACAGAATTTTCACCGGTTCCGTTATCTCTATGTAAACCTGACATGTGGGCCTTCCTTGGGTATTTTCAGGTGACACCCTGCAGAAGCAGGACATTCACCAAAACTCGTGGAATACTGTCAGTATAACCCCTATATCTAGTTGGTGAACATATTTTAGTCCTTTCTCATGTCTCGTTGACGGTAAAATTGGCACTTAACGACCGTCAACACATAGCGCCACCGATGTTGGTCGCAATCGACTATTGGAGTAATTGTCTTTACACGACATGGTCACGTCGGTCAACTTCCGGGTGATGTAACCCTTAAGCGAGTGATCGGGTGAATTTCGCGTGTTCCCATGTTCCATGCCACTTCCGGTTGTCATTGGTTTACGTTTATTTTATGGAAAAAAGAAAAAATAAAAATGCGCATCTGCCGGCCTCAGGCGCACACCCTCTTATGCTCTCTCTCTATCTCTTCTACTAGCGACCATGGCGGCGTCACGCGGATCCCCACCGGAAAAGCTCCAGTGGCCCACGCTGGTGTCCCACCTCCTCCTCACGCCTGTGTCTAGGCCCCGCTGCCTTCCCTGCATGCGGTCATTGTGAATGCGGTGGTGGATCCCTTTTCGGATTCGGTGGTGGCGGTGCCATATCTGTCATCAGGTAATTCTTATCTTCCTTCCCCATCTCCTCCTCCTACTAGATCTTCTATCTAGGGTTGTAGCGATCTCTCTTGGTCCTCTCTCTTCCCCAACTCCGGCGTGTGCTTAGAAGGAGAAGGGAATTTGGGGAGGAAGGTAGGCCAGGCGGTGGGGATGGTTGATGGGTTGTTTAAGGGAGCTAGTGGTGGTAAGGGCGGCCAGGCCAGGTCGGAGCGGGCGAGGTGTGCCGTAGCGGGAGAAGATGGCAGCGATGGGGGTGGGGGGGAGGGGAAGCGGGTGGTTGTCGTGAGCACTATGGTTTGCTAAAGCTTCAGCAAACCCCTAGCGCCCACGGCAAGGGAGAGGGTGTCAAAGTCGGAAAATAAAATATCTGGTATTTTTCCTTTTTTTGGGAACCAAAACTATATGTTTCCCAAAGAAGATTGTGCTGGTGGGAATTGCATTTCCTGCAAATGCATGTTGTACCAAGACCCTTCTTTATTAGTGTTGACGTATTTTATACTGCTCGTGAGGATCCATCGGTTTTTGTGTCCCCTCTTTCCCCGTTGCATCCTATTGTCTTTGGTCTTTGTTTGTTTTATTGGTATTAACGTATTTGTATCCTATGTAGCTATTGAGTTCCATAAGCCCCCATGCTGCCTTCGCTTTGACTAGGCCGATCCACGAGGTGCCACCGAATCATCTCCAAGGCCCTTGAAGACATTTTGATGAGGTTTTTGTTTTCTGTTATCTTTAGCCCTTTCATTGAATGAATATAAATAAATGAATGCCGACAAAAATCCCTCGACTCTTCATGACCACTCTATCTCGATGACTGCATTTGGTGAGGAGTCTAGAGAGAATATAAATTAAATATGTGGAAACACTATGTTGTAATACACTATGACTTATGCCTTCTTAATTTATCTGCCTACTTACATAGTGTGCTCTTTTTATTTATGTTGGTAGCTACATTCTAAAATATCCTCTATCGATTATTAAATACCTTATCGTATTGGTTGCTAATCTTCAATTTTATTGCTAATATGGACTTCAGCTACATTGCAGCAAGCATAGTATAACTCACTCATCGAGTTTAGGGAAGACTAAGGCCGGTCTCAATGCATGTTTCATGAGTGTGTCATCACATTAATAGAGTGTCACATCGGCAAATTGCTGACTTGGCAAGGTCATTAATGAGGGAGTTTCATCGAGATGAGAGAGGAGTTTCATCCCCATCAAACTCATTTTGGCTCCGTTACCTAGTTTGCGATCCTTGGTAACCGTGTCATGAAACTATGCATTGAGACTAGCCTAAACCAACAATATTTCCCTGACACCTAGAATTCATCATTGGTTATTTGCCTTTTATTTCATTTATTTCTTTTTTTGATGTTGATTTAGAGATAGAGTATTGCACTTGTATATGTTAATCATGCCGCCCATCAAGTCAAGATTTGTGATATGCAAAAGTTATGGTATGTTGACTTGCAATAAAAGTTATAGTAATACATATTTTTCATGAACTAGTGTATTATACACATATGGGTAACACACTTTGAGTAACTTGACCAAAAATAACAAGTCATGGCCCAACTACTTCAGCTAGCTGGTTAGCCTGCTAATAGTTGAGACTAGCCACAAAATGTAGCGCCTTTTGCTAAAAAGCCCGTTCGTTCACTACCGGAAATTATTTAAGAGGGTCTTTCCTTTGCTAGGTTATGCTTTTGCATTTCTTAAGACAACTTGAACATACTCGTGATATGCATGTTCGAGTGAAAACTAGTATGGTAATAGTGCTATTTGAATTTGATTTCACACGTTGACAACTTGCAATGAAAGTTATAGTAGTACATATATTAACATTGAGAGACTCAAGGAGTGTTGTGGGGATTTATTGCTAGCTGTTTAGTTTATGTATTTTTAAGTCGGTGCTTTCGAGATAACCCTTGCGGTTGAAGAGCGCTTTGTCGAGACTTAGTCTTCCTTCCACTTCGGAGCCATTCTTTTTTCCTATTTTGGCACGGGTAGGTTCATCACATTGCAGTGGCTCCTCAACATCAATAAGCATGTGATCAACTCTAGGTATAGAATCTAGTTTTGAGGCAGTTTAGAGAAAGGAATACCACTTCACTGGTACACTGTCATCAAGCCGCTCCGAGCTGTAAGTTTTTCTGTAGGAAATACTAAATTTTGAGAACACACAGTAGCTTGCAATCACATACTAGGCATACATATTGGGGGTTGTGATAGTGTGATATACACATATGGGATACCACTTTGAGTAACTTGAACCAAATTAACAAGTCGCTCCAGCTGCTTATATACATTCTATCCACTCCCGCAGGCCACAATGCTGCAAAACTTTACATGTAGGATTACTGACCGTCCTACTGCTCAACGAATTATATATCTTTGTCTATCAAGCATGGACGCACTTGACTATTGGATGAATTGTGTTTGCAGGATATTGTCGAGTCCAGGTCAAGCTCCGTGACGTCCACCCCGCCCTAGTGACTAGACATTTGAGGATCTATCGGTTCGTGTTCCCATGTTCCTGCTATTTCCTATTTTCATTGTTTATTATTTGAATTATGGGAAAAGCTAAAAAATAAAAACACATCCCACCCGGCCTCCGGTGCCGCACACCCTCTCACGCACTCTCTATGGGCGTTTTTGTTTTTGTCTAACTCGGCCTTGCCGGATCAACTTAGCCAGGCCCCCGGTGGCTAGGCCCAACTCATGCAGGGTAAGTTATTTGTTTGCCCTTCTCAACTGGGCTATGATGGGGATGGGACTGTGTTTGTTTGTCTGGACTGCATTGGAGTCCCCACATGTCACCCACACCCACCGGCCCACCCGCGTCCACCTTGAGTTTGAGCGGGCCTAGCTCACTAGGGAAGGCCAAATCGAGCTTCCCTTTAGGGCCCTGGCTCGTGGGCGCTGAAGTTCCGTGCCGGCCCTGGCCCAACAGGCACGCAGGCAAACAAACAACCCTATCAAGACGCGTCCCGCCTAGGCCTCAGCCTCCCCTCAGTCCAGGCAAACAAACACGCCCCTATATCACTTCTATTGGTGACCATGGCGGCAACCGTGGGCAGCATCCGCACTGGGCGAGCTCCAGCTTATCCGCACCGGCATCCCACCACTTCATCACATCCGCGTCCGGCCACGTCTAGTGTGCACGGCCATGGCGGATGTCGCGGTCTTTCGGGATTCGGCGGCTACAACACTCGATTTGTCATCGAGTAGACTCATCTTCCTCGTCCTCCTCCTACCGCTAGATCTTCTATCTAGGTTCTAGCGAAGCTCTCTAATCCCCTTCTCTTCGCCAAGTCGGTGGGTTTACAAAAGTGAAGGGCATGTAGGGAAGGAAGGTAGGCGAGATGGTGGGGGTGGTTTATGGGAGCTAGTGGCGACAAGAGGCGTCGGCCGGTGTCGGTATTTTAGGCCGGCGGAGCTAGAGAAGATGGCGGCGATGGGTGGAGGGGAAGAGGCCGGGGAGGCTATCACCATGAGCGCTATGGCTCGGGAGCTCGGTGAATCCTAACACCGGTAGGGACGAGGCGCTGATGTCGGAGATAAAAGATATGTTTTCCCTTTTTGGCAACCAAAATTGTTGTTTCCAAAAAAAGATAGTCTGCGGTAGAAATTGCATTTCCTGCACACAAATGCTATACTAACACCTTCTTTTATTGGTGTTGACGTATTTGTATATTGCTCATGTGGATTAATTATAGGTTCGTGTTCCCCTTTCCCCGTTGTATCCTATTTTATTTATTTTTTCATTTATTGGTGTTGACGTATTTGTATCCTATGTAGCTATTTGAGTTCTATATGGCCCCATCCGCTCTCCGCTGCTTGGGCATGGTTCCACTAAGGTGCCACCAGTCATTTCCAAGGCTCTTGAAGACATTTTGCTGAGGTTTTTGTTTCTCTGTTAACTTCAGTCCTTTCATTGAATGAATAGATAAATGAATGCCCACCCAAATCTGACTCTTTCATGACCACACTAGCCTCCATGATTGCACTTAGTGTAGAGCCTAGAGAGGATATAGATTAAATACGTGGGAAACATATGTAGTAATACACTATGCCTTACGCCTTCTTAAGTTATCTACCTACTTACGTCGTGTGCTTTCTTTATTTATATTGGTAGCTACTCCCTCCATTCTAATTGTAAATCACTTTGACTTTTTTGATGTATCCATTGGCCATTGTTATGTATCTTTGACGATATAAGATCCGTGATAAAAGAGTAAAAATGGATATACCAAAAAACTCAAAGCGACTCACAATTTGAAACTGAGGGAAATACATTTTGTAATATCCTCTATAGATTATTAAATACCTTATCCTATTGATTGCTAATCTTCATTTTTATTACTAATATGGACTTCAGCTACATTGCAGCAAGCATAGAGACTACTCATCACTGAGTTTAGGGAAGAATAAAACCCACATATTTCACTATCACCTATAATTCATCATTAGTTATTTGCCTTTTATTTCATTTATTTCTTTTTTATGTTGATTCGTAGGATAGAGGATTGCACTTGTATAGGTTGATCCTCTCCGCCATCAAGTCAAGCTTGTGATTTTGGAAGTGCAAAGGTTATGGTACATTCATTTTCAATGAAGGAATATAGTAATACACATTGGGCCATTGGGGTAGAGATAGTGTATTATACACATATGGGATAACACTTTGAGTAAACTTGACAAAAAATAACAAGTCGTGGTCCAACTTCTTCCTGTTCAGCACTACTAGAAATTATTTAAGCAGGTCTTTTCTTTGCTAGGTTAAGCGTTTGCCTTTTCTTAGACAACTTGAATATACTTATGATATGCATATTTGAGTTCAAACTAAATACGGTAATAGTGCTATCTGAATTTGATTTTACACACTTTGACAACTTGCAATAAAAGCTATAGTACATATTCACTTTTGATTGACTAGCGGAGTGTTGTGGAGATTTATTGATGTTTAGTGTATGTACTTATAAGTCAGTGCTTTCTGGAGATAACCCTTGCAGCTTGAAGAGCTTTTACGCTTGTTGAGACTTAGTCTTCCTTCCCACTAGAGACATTCTTTTTCCTATTTTGGCCTGGTTGGTTCATCACACTGTCTGATGAGTGAGCTGTGGCTCCTCAACATCAATAAGCATGTGATCAACTCTAGGTATAGAATCTGGTTTTGAGGCCAGTTTAGAGCAAGGAATACCACAGGGTACACCATGATCAACGCCACTCCAAGCTGTAAGTTTTTCTGTAGGAAATACTAAATCTTGAGAACACCCTACATAGCTTGCAATGAAATACTAGACATACATTTGGGGTTGTGATAGTGTGATATACACATATGGGATACCAGTTTGAGTTACTTGAATCAAATTAACAAGTCATGGCCCAGCTGCTTCCACCAAGTTTGTTAGCCTGTTAATAGTTGACTAGCCACAAAATGTAACTCCTTTTGCTAAAAATAGGCCTGTTCGGCACTACTGGAATTTATTTAAGCAAGTCTTTTCTTTGCTAGGTTAAGTTTTTGCCATTTCTTGGACAACTTAGTGCTCATGATATGCACATTTGAGTTCAAACTAAAACATGATAATAATGCTATTCGAATTTGATTTCACACGTATTCAACCAAATCCATCCATAGTGCGGGACCCCTTAGTGCATTCTATCTTATAGAGCAATTGCTTATAGTATTCACAATACAATAATTGTCGTATATGTTGTTTCCATGATAAATATAATAATTCAAAGTTACGCTAAAGTACATGTTTGTGTCTTAAAAGTATTAACAAAAGTACAAGACATCATGCTAGAAGCATGTAATACTAAGTAATAAACACCATTAATAGTTACACAGAAAAAACATGTTACATGCATGCTAAGAAAACACTTGACATGCATGAGAAAGAGTTTCTCTCTATTCTACTGGATTCTGCTCCTGATTGTTCAAGCCTTCAAGGGGTTACCACAAAGATGCTGCTGGTAGTTGCAGGAGTGACCAATCATAGGATTGCCACCCATTGCATTGTTGCTCGAGGTAGCTCCTAAACTGGCAACCTTAGTGCAAGAAGCGTGAGGATGAAGCTTCCATCTATGAACCGCCAACCCATGGTATTTAAAGGGCTATCAACATCTGCACCAATGTTGTTGATCTCTATTGCTTTGAAGGATTTTCCTTAGCCATAGCAGCAGCAGCAACACCAAGTTGAGGGTGCACACTCATCATGTGGATTCTTAGTTCCTGCCCTATCTGGCACACATGGTTGCACACTTTGCACTCGTGCAGAACATTGTACAAATCTAGCTTCACCTTGCCCTTCTTCTCCATGATACTATGACAATGACTAATGTGGCGTTCCAGTGCCTAGGTGTGGGCGTGTAATAGAATGTGTTCTTACACTCATGCCAACTGTAGATGTATTTGTATGTGTGGCTACCACTTCTACACCTAGCAAGACCTTTGCCTCCATATGCAACGTCGGTATAGCCAACAACACCTTTCCCATAATTGAGATTGCCATAACCAATGGGAGATTTGCCAGAACCCTTGTTGTACTTCGCAAAAGCTTTACCATTGTCACCATATCCATAGAGAGCACAAACCTCGCTAGAGCCATTGTTCCCTTTCACCGGGCAATCAGGTGCAATTTGAGCGGCGACATTCACAAGTCACAATGATGCTGAGAGGAGCTGCTGTGATGACCGTCGTTGCCATAGAGGCAACAGGTGGTGGACTTGTTAGAGCCATTGATGCAGTTCAGGTCCTACGGTCGCATGAGGCATAGGCGGCACATGGGTTGCCATGATAACAATAGGAGCTAGTGCCATGGACGGAAATGGTAGCTGCTACATCAGGAGCCTGTCCAGGATCTCCACTAAACCATGTGATGGCGATTAGAGGATTTGCATTGTCATTTTCAATGACGATCATGAAATTTTCATTGTTGTTGTGGTCATTATTTGTGACCTTGTTGGTGTCATACATGGGGACATTATACTAGGAAGTGTGGTTCCCCTCTGATTTTACCATATTGTGTTCAAAGATTTAATAGATCCATTCTAAGTTTTTTCATTATTGGTTTTTTTGGCTCGACTTGTGTCTTCTATAACACTCTTCAACTACTCAAAAATTATGTATCTTTGTCCATCATGCATGATCGCACTTGACTATTGGATGAAATGTCTTTGTAGGACATGGTCACGTTAGTCAAGTTCGAGTGATGTCACGTGTTCCCATATTCCCCGTGTCTTCCTGTTGTAATTGGCTTTTGTTTATTTTATGGAAAAAGCTAAAATAAAATGTACATCTCGCCCGGCGTCAGCCCGCACACCCTCTCATGCTCTCTCTCTCTCTCTCTCTCTCTCTCTCTCTCTCTCTCTCTCTCTCTCTCTCTCTCTAGTAGCTAAACCTAAAGAGCCACCACAGATTATGACCTTCGCTCACGATTTGATTGGGGTGGTGCCAACAATGTCCTATGTTTGCAGCTCCTCTCTTTCCTCCCAACCTTTGTTTGCCCCTTTTTAACAATCACTATTTGTGATTCCTTTCTATGTAGCATAGATCTATTGGTGGCCAAATCAAGCAAGTTACAAGAGGCCTTGAGCTACTTGGTTTCACTAGGTGGTGCTAGCAGATTGTAAGTGATCTATTTGCCATGCTTTCCTTTTGGTTCCCATCTTTATCTACACCCTTCTCTTAAGCCGTGTATGGAATCCCCGATAGCATGGGGATGTTTGGTTGTTGGAATTAATTAGGCCATCTCGAGGCCTGTTCGGCACCGCTCATTGCATTTGGGCCGTGATTGGTTGACTGCCTTGCATCCTTTATTTACTTGATCTCGACTCATTCCCTCTACCCTCCGTCCCGCATGTCTCTGTCTCCCCAATTTTTGCTTCTCTCTTGAGCCAAACTGTGTGGTGTTTGGCTTCAAGGGTTCCAGTGGAGCGCGTGAGATGCCGTCATCCTCGGCAATAAAAGGCGCACTGGATTTGCAGCTAGGGTTACCACCCCCATATTTGCGTCTCGCTTCGTCCTTAGCTCGTGCACCCTCTCCTCTTCATCCCCCTTGAGCTCGGGTGACTAACCGAGTCGACCTCCTCCACCAGCTCAGTGCTAGTCCTCCGGGTGGTCGACGGTATGTCTCACTTGCTCTTGCACCACCTGCTATCTTGTGCGCCAATTTTATTGACTCATTTGTGGGATTTTGTTTGGTGTTCCATGAAGTTTAGGGTTCTTGTTGTTAGTACTGTGATCTCGTGTGATGCTACTACTAATCTACATGTGTATACTTGTTTTTGTCTTCTTATGCCTCCAAGATCTGTGCGATGCACTCTTGTTTTGAGTTCTACATATGTGGTCTTGCCTTACAACTTGCGATGATGGCCATTCTGTTTTGATTCAAATTGAGCAAAGTGCCTAGGTCAGTAATATTAGATTTTTAGGCATTGGAGGAGCACCATTTAGTGTGGCAGCCACACCTTGCTTAAGATTATTAGTCTGTAAATTTTGCTTTGCTATTCAGTACACTCACACTGCATCATATCTCTTTTTGGTAAGAGCTACGGTGAACCCTAGCGCCCACGACGGGGGAGATGGTGTTGAAGTCGAAGAATAAAATATCTGGTATTTTCCCCCCTTGTTTTGGCAACCAAAATTATTTGTTTCACAAAATGGAGCGTGCTGGTGGGAGTTGCATTTCCTGCACACACGCATGCTGTACTAACACCCTTCTTTTTTGGCATTGATGTATTTGTATACTGCTCGCGAGGATCCGTCGGTTCGTGTTCCTGTTTCCTATTGCATCCTATTGTCTTTGGTCTCTCTATGGTTTGCTGGTATTAACGTCTTTGTATCCTATGTAGCTATTGAGTTTCATATGCGTCCCCGTCTGCTGCCCGCTGCTTTGGCTAGGCCGATCCACTGAGGTGCCACGAGTTCATCTCCAAGGCGCCTGAAGATGTTTTGATGAGGTTTTTGTTTCTCTGTTAATTAACCTCAGCCCTTTCATTGAATGAATAGATAAATGAATGCCGACCAAAATCCTGACTCTTAATGACCACTCTATCCTCCATGACATCATTGTTTTTTGCAAAGTGTGTGTGACGCACACAATTTACCATTGCAAGCACCATCTATCTAGCATATATTGGGGTGGCGGCGATAAATGGTGATGGTGTGGAGTCTAGAGAGAATATACATTAAATATGTGGGAAACACTATGTAGTACCTTCTCCGCCCAAGGATATTAGGCATCACTACTTTTTAGCTAGTCCTAGGATACAAGGCACATGACTTTTCCTATAAATGATTTTGCGCAGCGGGCATCTGTGTCCGCCACGGCTAAACGCCATGGGAAGTCAAGATTTCGCAGCGCCCCTTGCCCGCTGCAATAAATTAACCAGATAACCGCAGCGGGCATGTTAGAATGCCCGCTGCAAGAAATTTTGAAAAAAAAATAAAAAAAGAGGAAAACCCCGGACAGCCCGTCCCCCATCTAGGTCCGCAGCAGCGCCACCGGATCCGATTGTCACCGCCATGTATCCGCGCCGCCACCACCGATTCACCCGTCTTGGGGGCGGATCCGGACCTGTGTCGCCACCGCCGTCGGGATCCGCCATGGTAGAGCACCGCCTCCATGGATCCACCGGGTGGAATCCAGCTCCATCACATGTAAACAAGTGAGGATTCATGAGCAAACGAGTCGACGGATACCTCAACATGACCGCCGCGCGCCGCGCCTCCCTCGTCGGATCCCGTGCAGCGTACCGCTCGCCCTCACGCACCTAGCGCTGCCGCGACCCCGCATCGTGAGGAAGGGGAGGAGAGGGACGCCCGCGCACGTCCCGGCCGGTCCGCTCGGTCTTCCACGCCATGTCGAGGGCCAGGAGCCGCGCCGGTCTTGCGCCACGGTGTGAGCTGCCATGCCACCGCGCCACCGGGGTGGAAGGGAGAGAGGAGCGAGCGCTCGGCGGGGAGAGGGAGGAGCGAGTTGCCTTGGCTGGGCTCGCGTCGGCCGGAAGAGAGAAGTGCATCAATGACTGCGGCTGCTGGAGAAGAGTGGAGAAGTGAATGACCGGAGAAAACCCCAACTCCTGTATTTATATGAAGGACGGCTATCGGGCCATGGCTGGGCCTGTTGGGCTTCGTCCTTAACGGTGGCGGGCCTTAAACGACGCCCCGCTACGTAAATTGGTTTACCGCAGCGGGCATCTTAATATGCGGCGGGCATCTTAAGACGCCCACAGTAGTAAATCGATTTACCGCGAACGGGCGAAAATGTGTGTTGCAGTAAATAAAAAGCATGTCACGGAGTGCTTGTAGGCTTCTGCTATGTTAATCAATTTTGTAGTAGTGTTATTTGCCTTTTATTTAATTTAATTCTTTTTTCGATGTTGATATAGAGATAGGAGAATTGCACTTGTATAGGTTAATCATCTCGCTCATCAAGTCAAGCTTTGTGATTTTGGTAATGCAAAAATGATGGTATGTTGACTTGCAATGAAAGTTATAGTACTACATATTGGGCGTAGAGATAGTGTATTATACACATATGGGATAACACTTTGAGTACCTCGACCAAAAATAACAAGTCGTGGCCCAACTGCTTCCAGCTAGATGGTTAGCCTGCTAATAGTTGAGACTAGCCGCAAAATGAAATGCTTTTTGCTAAAAAGGACTTGTTCAGCACTACTAGAAATTATTTAAGCATGTCAACTTGAACATATTCATGATATGCAAGTTTGACTTGAAACTAAAATATGGTAATAGTGCTATATGAATTTGATTTTACACGTTGACAACTTGCAATGAAAGCTACAGTAGTACATATATTAACTTTTGAGCAACTCGGGAGTGTTGTGGGGATTTATTGCTAGTTGTTTAGTGTACGTATGTACTTCTGAGTCTGTGCTTTGTGCTTGCAGTTGAAGAGCTTTAGCTTTGTTGAGACTTAGTCTCCTTCCACTGGAGCCATTCTTTTTCCTATTTTGGCTTTATTGGTTCATTACATTGTCTGATGAGTGAGCTGGGTCCTCAACATCAGTAAGCACATGATCAACTCTAGGTATAGATCTGGTTTTGAGGCCAGTTTAGAGAAAGGAATACCACAGTGTACCCCGTCACCAACGCCACTCCAAGTTGTAAGTTATTCTGTAGGAAATATTTTTAAATCTTGAGAACACCCACGTAACTTGCAATCAAATACTAGACATACATATAGGGTTGTGAAAGTGTGATATACACATATGAGATACCACTTTGAGTAACTTGAAGAAAATTAACAAGTCGTGGCCCATCAGCTTCCAGTTAGCCACAAAATGTAACTCCTTTTGCTAAAAAAATTAGGCCCTGTTTGGCATTACTGTAAATTATTATAGGTCTTTTCTTTGCTAGGGTTAAGCTTTTCCCATTTCCTAGACAACTTAGTGCTCATGATATGCATATTCGTGTTCAAACTAAAAATATGGTAACAGTGCTATTCGTATTTGATTTCACACGTATTCAACCAAATCCATAGGTAGTGTGGGACCCTTGGTGCATTCTATCTTACGGAGCAATTTCTTATAGTATTCACAAAACAATACTTGTCGTATATGTTGTTTCTATGACAAATCCATATGTATGTCTTCAAAGTATTAACAAAAGTACAAAAAATCATGCTAGAAGCATGTAATACAAAATAATAAAAACCATTAACAATTATACAGACAAACCAAGTTACATGCACCATAAGAAAACGCATGACATGCATGGGAAAGATGATGTTATCTCTATTCCGGTTGATTCTGCTCTTGATTGTTCAAGGGGTTGACAGAACGGTAATGCCGGCCTTCGGTCCGACGCGTACCGGACATGTGGCATGCGCCTAGTGGATCACCCGCGTGCGTGCGTCCCCAACCCCCACCCCCACCACCACCACCACTCTCTCCCCCTCTACTCTCTCCCCGACTCTCTTGCTCCCCACTTTCTCTCTCTCTCTTGCCATCGCCGCCATCGCCGCCCAGGGCCCTCTTCCGCCCGCCCACCACATCCACGCACATGCTCCAAGTTCCTCCCCGTGCCCATATCTCCTCCGCCCGAAGGCGATGATGAAGGCCATGGCATCGGCGGTCGCAGATACGCCGGATCCGGTGGAGGTGACACCGAATTTGGCCGGCCTCCTCATCCTCTCTCTCCCATCCTTCTCCTCCAACTCTAGCGACCTAGTTCCGGTGAGCTAGCCCCAGCCGGCGACCTCACCCCCCAATCACACGCCCTCGTCCGGGTAATAGAAACGTCCACCCGGCCGGTGGGGGGGGAAGTGGGACGGGGCGGTGGGGATGGCCGGGGCGGCTTAGTGGTGCCCCTAGAGGGAGGGCGGCAACCGGGCTAGGCCTAGGGTGGGGTGCGAGGTCGCTGGAGGTAGAGAAGAAGGCGACGACAAGGTTGTCGGAGGCGCTTTAGCGCGAGGGAAAGAGGGTTGCCGCCTTGGGCGCTAGGGGTAAATCGAAGCTTTGGCAAGCTAGGGCCGTGACCCTAAGTCCCCCGGAGCTTCCACTACTAGAAAACCCCCCTATAGCTACGTCTTTTAGACACTAGATACGCTTTTATTCGTCTCTATAGGGTTGTAGGCACGCTTTACAAAAGCGTGTTAGAAATGTCTTCACATGGACTGTGTCTGGCTTTATAGAGACGATTTTCATAAGCGTATCTATAAAATAAAAAGACGTTTCATAGACACGTTAGATGCATGTCTAAACATATTGATACACTTTTATAGATGTGTAAATAATACGTGTTTATTAGTGTAGTTATGTCTTATAGAAATGTTTCATAACATATGAAAAACTATAGAGACAATATTGTAGATACATTCACAATTCGTGTCTACTACTATAGTCACGTTTTGTAGTGACACATTTTTACGCATTAAGCAATATAGAGACGATGTAGTATGTGACATGAATGATGACGTGGCAGATGATATGGAATGGTGATATGGCAGCTGATGTGGAAAGATGACGTGGAGATGTGACATGGCGTATGCCACCTTTTATAGTAATGCCTAAATACGTGTCAACAAAAGTAGAAACAATATTATAGCAACGTCTTTATTGCATGTCAATATATATAGATACGTTGTATAGTAACGACATCATGTGTATTAATACTTGTAGAAACAATTTGATGCATAGATCTTATATATTGTGTGTAGTGATATAAACATGTTATATTGTAATGCTTTAATACGTCCCAAGAAAAAATAGATATTATTATAAATATAAATAATAAATATACCATTGGGAACTGAAAATCTCAAACTTAGATAGAACTTTAAAATTCATACAATTGTGATCACACCATATCATATTTCAAACTAATACATGAATCTGCATTAAAGCATTAAGACTTCGACCTCCTGGCGTAACACCCAATGATCCAACGTCCATCGCTCTCTCTGTAGCAGTAGCATCCGGCAGCGTGAAACTAATGTTGATGCCAAGTCGTGCCCGTTTGTTAGTTGCAAAAGGCAGCACTGAAGTTCCAGTTCCAGCTCTTCTGCTGCCCAAGCCCGTCGATTCATCAATACTTGACCCTGTTGCATGTCAACACATGAGCAAGAAATCATCAACAAATGCTATGTGTAGAAAATATAAATAGCAAGCATCTAAGTCTGATGATACATTGTTAATGAAGAATCGACATCACAATAAAGAATTCTAGCAAGTGAAGTTGAATGAAGGTGTTACATACACTTCTGGGGATTTGAGCCTCCTTTGTCATAAAGATCTACTATCAGGAAACCCCGTGCAACTGCACGGTGCAGGAAGTTGGAACGTATAACTAAATTAACTTAACCTGTTGCAGTGACAAAAGGTTAT
Source organism: Themeda triandra (assembly GCA_018135685.1). Taxonomy (NCBI): domain Eukaryota; kingdom Viridiplantae; phylum Streptophyta; class Magnoliopsida; order Poales; family Poaceae; genus Themeda; species Themeda triandra. The sequence continues at coordinate 57,975 of JAENPR010002113.1, forward strand.
GGTACCTGCTGAAAGGATAGAGCGAAGTCATGAAACAGTAAGACAGAAGTCATCATGTACATGTAGGCTCGGAGCTATTGTAATGTTTAGTCACTTTTAGCACAAATGTGAATATTGCAAACAGAAATAGCATGACCAAGGGCCTGTAAGCAAATGATATAAAGGGAAATAACAATGTCTTTCCATGTAACGGGGGCTCTATTCTGGTATTTCATGAGATGCTGAATGCAATCACCGGATCAGTAATAATTTGGTGCAAGTAGGGCTGCAACCGTTGCTTGTGGAAGCTGTCAGTTCCACAGCTAAACTGCATTGATACAGTCTCCACTACTGCTTTTGGGAGTGTCATCCATGCTCCCAATTGCGTAGTCTCTGCAAGGGTACAGTGTCTTTAGCTTGCAGTTTAGTAAAACGATGGAGTTTGAGTACTATTCAGTTTAGTTCCAATGAGCATTTGTATGAAGCAGCAGTTCAGGTAGGCAAACATGTTAGTGAGAAAGTTTATTTAAGTGAATCCATATATGCTAAGGATAGTACTATAATAGTGTTAGTGAGAACGTGTCTATTGTTTTTTCACCAATGTGTTTATGAACTTGTACATGCGAATCCTATTGTCATCAGGAAAAGATATAATAGGTAAGTTTACAGTTTGAGGCTCAGCATTGAATATCATAGGGAGATCATTTGACCGAAACAATTGAGATTGTAAAAATGTTGGTTGAAAATTTAGATATCTAGCATGACAATTTTTGAATGTTAACGGGCACTTACCTGTGGAGTAGTGTAATAGATTCATCAGACATTTAGGAACTTAAACAAATGGAAAAGTAAAGCGAAATTGTTTGTAGTCTGTGTTACCTGGATTCGTTGGCAAAGGCCGCTTATATAGCCCATGAATAGAAACCAACATACAACAGCCCATGGAAGCCCTTGGCATTGAAATATTATCTTCTATCTGACAAATGTCATAGCTATCAAGGTCACATGGCAGATGGCACACATTACTCCATCAGGAATTAACAACCTGAAAAGGAAATGTATGGAGCAATTTTGCGTGAGGGGATTAAACAGTAAAGCGAAGTAAGGAAACAATTTATGTAAGTTGAAGTGTGAGGTACTTGTAACTTCACTAAGCCATCCTGGTGAGGGTGGCCACAAAACAAATAGGAACCGAAATAAAACATTGTATGGGTGGCATGTTGCAACCAAATGATTTGTTGTGGTACCCAAAAATACAGTAATGAGATTGAAAGATGGATATGTTGAATAGACAAGCAAATGGCAGATTGGTGCAAGACGACAGCGGATTAGAGAGAGCAAATATCAGATCGTACCAACAAGTCTGAAGACGAACGCGAGGGCAGGCAGGCCAAGAGTACAGCGATCCGGGCGAGACCGGAAATCCCTTGAGCCGGTGAAAGCAGCGGCACAGATCAGGGCGACCATCCATGCATGTGAGGACCGGGCAGTAGCCGTGCGGCTGTGCCCTGCCGCGTCTGTGGCAACCGACGGCCCTTGCAGCCACTAAATCTATGCTAGGGTTCCCGAGGGAGCAGAGGACGCCGCTGCCACGGGTAGACGCAGAGAGCCGAGTGAGCGGCAGGCTCGGAGGAGCCAGCGGCAGGTGGCGCGACCTGCGAGCGAGGGCGGGCTGGGGAGGAGAGGGCGGCGCAAGGGAGATGGCGACCGGCCTTGATGCGTCGCGAGGGAGGAGGGAGGGCGCGGGTGGAGACGGTTTTGCGGCGTGGGCTCGCGCCTCACGGAGACGGGCTGGGGAGCAGAGACCGCATGGGAGGGTAATAGATCCCCTTTTTCCGTAAAAAAACTGCACATTAGGCGGCAAGTTTAGGCGGGAGGAAGTTTAGGTGTGCAATTAAAATGAAAATCACTAGGCGGCAAGTTTTCACAGTTTTATATTAGGCGCTAAAAACATGTCCATAAAATCTAATCTGAATTTTCTAGTACGTATGTTAATAAAAAAAACTCGACCCGCGGGGGGGTAAGACAGCCCCCGGGCATTTTTGTTTAAGAAGAAGACCTTCTCACGCAGGTCAAGAAAAATCTCGAACCCCTGCCCCCCGAGCACGGGGGGCACCGTCACCCGAGACCGGGCCGGGCCTAATAACTGTGCTTTGGCAGTGGGACGTACGAGGAGATTTTTAACCACGGCATAGAAACACGAAAATTCGCTCCCCCGAGACTCGAACCTAGGACCCGTGGAGTGCCATCGAGGGCTCTAACCAACTGGGCTAGAGGCTCTTGCAATCCTACATCTTATTTCTAAGGATCACATCTTTTTAACGGTTTTATGTTTTTAAATACCATTTGCATTATATTAAAAGAATATATATGGAATAACCATTAACTTAGTAAAAATTAAGTAACAAAATTAAAAAATTTCAAACAACCTTGACAGAGAAATGACCAAAGTAAAGTTGTAGGCCTCGAAAAATGGACCTTTGTTTTTCACAACTTTCTAATTTCAATTCCTTTGTTGCTTTAAAATATTGTTTGAGACTAAAATTTGAGTTGTCGAAGAACTCTAATTTCTCTTTTTAATCTCTCGTCTAATAATTCTAACTAGTTTTTCTCTATCATACTAACTTCAAATTTGATTTTTGAAACATAAAATGATTTCAGATGAAAAAGTCATAAACATAAAATTTGTAGAACTTATCAAGATCTATAACTTTTATTTTAGTCATTTTTAATTTGACAAAGTTGTAATAATTTTGTTTATGGAATTTACATATCTCTTGTAGTTCACGTAAACTAGAAGAGGGATATGTAAAATTTATGAATAATATTAATACCACTTGAAATTTCTAAAAACTTGAAATTTAAATTTTCAAATGACCTCGGATGGAGAAACTATTAAAATCAAAGTAGTTGATCTCAAAAAGTAATAAAATTATTTTTTTGCTTTTTTACCTAAATTCGTGAACTTTTGAAAATCAATTTGTATGGCGACAATATAATACTCTTAATGTTCTTTTCCATTATATTATATTATATATTCTATAGTGATCGACAGTACAAGCATGCAATTTTTTGAAAGAAAATTGATTTAGAATATCCAATAATTCTCGTTGCTGCCACCAAAGGGCTGTACGTGGTTGCGTTGGACCGTTGTTGATGTGTAAAGGACTTGCTAATTACAATTTGTTGACCATGTGTCCAATCTTCCGCCAGCCATCATGCCTTCTTCCATTAATCAATCCAAGCCATGACGAAATATTAACAGTCATGAGCCCATGATAGCTAAATAACAAATAAATAAAAAATCATTATTGGGCAACAATTTATATCTTCAATCATTATGAGCACGAGAACATTATAGATTGCAATTATATATTAGCCCGGCATCAAATCATTATAGAGAATGACAGAGAATGCTAGTGGTAGTGCTGCCGTCTAAAAGACCACATTTTCGAGGTTCCAACCTATTACTAGCACTTAATAATAATCTAAACATTGGTTTAGTTCTTTGCCCAATTTCTTTGTACTAATAACGTCGCTGACATTAAAATTTACTAGCATGGATCAGTTCTATTGGTAGATGGTCTTGCAGCCTTGTTCCTATCCAAGGAAGGTGCCAAGTTCAAATCCTGATGGCTGTATGCCATTTTATGTTTACTGGCCTTTTCATTTTTAAGAAAACAGGAGGCGGGCTGGGGCTGATGGCCATTTTGTGTTTACTGGCCTTTTCATTTTTTTTTTTTTAAGAAAACAGGAGGCGGGCTGGTGGTGTTGGCAGATGGGCCGGTGGCCCATGTTGGTTGGAGGTGAACGGGTTGAGTTGGACTTGGAAAAGATACACACATGTAATAACAAGTAAAAAAATTATCTCAATCCTAGTACAGAATTAAACAATCGGCACAATGGTAAAGCACGCTGATCTAAGAACTTTGTTGGTTCGATGGACTTTGGCATTTTTTCCTACTATATTTGTTATTTTTATTTTTCCCAACTATTTTTATCTTTTAATTAAAATTAAAAATATATACGACGTCTATACCACACAAGGTCTGTTGTATAATATGCCACATCAGCTTATAGCCCCCTCAAGGTTATACGTTTTCAATTTCACAAAAAAATATCTCTACATGGTTAAGGACAAAATTCTAATGTACATTAAAACATCTCTACTAGCTAGTAATGTTAAAAGCGTATCTAATTTCATGTCAAATAAAGATATTCCGGTTTTCATGTATAAAAACATCTCTGTGCATAAGGACTATTATTTGAGACGCTTTACAACGTGTCTTCATCCTACTTATGGTTGAAAGCATGTCTAATTATGTGTCAACTTTTCACGCTTTTAGTTGCATGTCAAAAAGCATCTCTAGGTGCCTATCAACGATTTTGAGATGCGCTTTACAACGTGTGTAGGGGTTATTGATGGCTGAAAGCGTAGCTAATTCCATGTCGTTTTAATATGATTTCAAAAGCGTGTTAAAAAATGTGTCTAGACATCTCATGACGTTGAAAGCATGTTAAATATCTTGACAATTAGATACATTCTTAAAATCGTGTCAAATAACGTCTTTACATGTCAACGCAGACGCTTTTATGGCGAAAGCTAGGGCCGCGACCGGCCCTAGGTCACTGGCGCTCTAGTGACCCCTAGTGCCCGCGGCTGGTGTTCAAGTCACCAGGGCATCTGATCCATTTGACTGTTGCCAGATAGTTGCAGGGAGTGACCAGCCAGTGGAGGAGCTGCAAGTTGAGAAATGACCAATCATAGGATTGCCATCCATTGCAATTGTTCCTTGAGGTGTACGCTGCACTTTGGTGACCTTGGTGCATGAGGATGGAGCTTCCAGCTAGGAACTGCCGGCACATGGTATTGGAAGGGCCATCCACAACTGCACTAATGTTGTTGATCTCTGTTGCTTTGAAGTTTTTTTTTTTTCCTTTGCCATATAGCAGTAGTAACAACACCGGGTTGACTAATTGAGAGTGCACACCCATCACGTGGAAACTGAGTTCCTGCCCTGTCTGGCACACATGGTTGCACACTTTGCACTTGTCTAGAACACTCTGCAAATCTAGCATCGCCTTTCCCTCTTCTCCATAATCCTATCATGATGAGTAATGTGGCCTTCCAGTGTCTAGGGTGTGGGTGGGAAAGAATGTGTTCTTAGACTCAAGGCAACTATACATCTTTCCACAACCTTTGTTGCTCTCACCTTGTGTGGTAGTAGATGTCTTGTATGAGTGGCTACCACTTGTACACCCAGCAAGACCTTTGCCTCCATATGCAACGTCGTTATTGTTAACAACACCTTTTCCTTAGTCAAGATTGCCATAGCCTATGAGAGATTTGCCACAACCCTGATTGTGCCTAGTGAAAGCTTTATCCATAGCGAGCAACAGCTTTGCTAGAGCCATTGTTCCCCTTCACTGGGCGATCAGGTGCAGTTTCAGTGGCCACACTCACAATGGTGCCGATAGGAGCTCTTGTGATGGTGTTCTTGCCACAGAAGCAAGAGGTGGTGGAATCGTTAGAGCCGTTGATGCAGTAGCTGGAGCTCCTACAGTGTTCACGGATCCTATGGTTGCATGATGCATAGGTGGCATTGGGGTTGCCACAAAAATAATAGTAGATTATTGCTATTCCTCTACTAAATAATAGAAGAAGGCTTTGCTGATGATGACAATAGCAGCGAAGTTACCAAAAAGTGTGTACTTCTCATATGCTCATAAAAAAGGTACAAATTTGACCCTAATATCTGGCTACGAAATGGTAAACTTCTTCAATTTGTGTTTCGTTCACTACTTGTTTCTATTGTTCATTGTTCCATTGTGTATGTTTTATGTTTTTTAAATGATGAGAAACACATCCTGTTCATTAACAGCATTATGTTTCTTTGTAGATGATTCAGTTGGTTTTCAGAAGAGACTTCAGATGGTGCCCCGCATTTCCCAAATTAATTAAAGACCCTGTCGATCAATGATTACTGGTATGAGCCTCCTGATTATCGTGCATTAGCATGCATTCTTGAACACCCACTCGTTCTAGAGAAGCACACTATTGTTCTTATGGGCAAGGTACACTTACTTATTTCCTCCTAAATGGTGGCAATTCAAATTCCTGTAAATTTCATCAGTTGATCTCATTGAAGTGTTAATACTTGCTGTAGGGACCCAAATGCAGTATGGAGACCAGCTATGATGGTATCCGAACACCTAAGGATAGTCAAAGTGAAAATTTTCATCGGGATGATACATTTCACAATGTCTTAAGGATCCTAGATTCACTTAACATATGTAAGCTCATTGGGATCTGTTATTTTGCATTCTACATTTCTTCTACCCACCTTTTGTTTGTATCGTAAAAACATTTGCTATTGTACTTTGATTTAGTTGAATGAACACTCCTGCATTACTATGGGTGCAAAAGTGAAAAATGATATATACATACATAGATACACATTGCAATTTCTCCATTAGCAAAAATGAACAAAAGGAATGAAGAAAATTCCACATGATCAAATTGAAACAATTAACATTATTTATCCACGTAGAGATAAATGGAGATTCTGCATTTTTTTCCTTAAACGTAGGAGACAATAAAACTGGTTATGTGGAGCACTGTGATGCATAAAGCAGCATATTACAGTTGTTTGTTAGCTTAGAGAAAACATGTTATAGTTACAATTTTTGGTTCTGCCAAACTATGTTACAATTTTTGGTTTGCTTGCAGAAACATATGTGTTTAAAAGAAATAATCCTATTGTCTCTTTCCCTTGCTGTGTAGCGACCACTTGCAACACTTTGTTACCTAAACTCATTACCACCAGCATAGGTTGTTTCCTCAAGTTCAGCTTTTCATTTATTTCTAACTTCTGCTAGAACACTAGTGGCAAAAACTACGTATATAGAAAGGGCAAACCGTTTTATAATTTGGAATGGAGGGACTAGCAAACTAGTGTCACAACTCTTATATTCAATTGTCAATTTAACATAAGGCTGGTCCTGATCACAAAGTATATATACTACTTAAACATTAAGCACTGCAAAGTGAAGATCCATTTGTCAAGTCTGATCTACTAGCATCCATAGTTAATTGTTTGCTCACAACACTGCTACCCGCCTCGATTGTTAATGAAGTATTTGCAACACTTCTACCAGCCTCCATGCTTGCAACACTTCTACCAGCCTCCAAAGTTAATGATGTGCCTGGAAACACTTTTCAGCTGAACCTGGATAACTGCTTACTTTGTGCGGTCATCTAATGCCGCAATTACTAGGGATGAGCTGAATTGTTACTATAAGCTTCATACACATGAATGGGAGCTGCATCAACTTCTTGAAATCTGTTTTGTGAATTCAAAACCATATGCTGATGCTGGTGAATATTCCTTGAAGTTGCCTTGAAAAGAATCCCACATTACCTTCTTTCATTCCTTATTGCTCAACTCCATTATATTAGGACACTTGAACTTCAGTTGATGATGTGCAAATATTGGTGAGGTACGTGCAATGGTTACCTCTTTGTCCCTTCGGAAATATTGTTGTTCCTGGACATCATCTAAAATGTCAGGGACTCAGAGTTGTGGATGGTACAAAATGGGAGACCTTGTAATGGGTAATGCAAGTATCTCACATGAATTCTGCATTTTTTATTATGGAAGGTGACTATTGAGAACCTTGGTGCTGGATGCTACCTGAAACTGTGATAACTTCCAGAGACGGAACCAGGGGGGCTAGGTGGGCCATGCCCCCCCCCCCCCCCCACCCCATGCCGCAAAAAGAAAATTTAGACCCCAGCGATGACGGCCCAAAGACTCCAGCAGCCCAGCAAGAAAGTAGAAAAGACGTACACAGACTCGCCGTCGCGCCTCGCTGCGTGTCGCGCCAAATTTGCCACTGCGTACCGTCGGCTCGCCTACTCGCGGCCCTTAAAGATATTGCAAATACTAGAGGTCCAGGAAGTAACCAATCAGTACGAGGGAAGGCTGCTGGTGCTGTTAGATTGATGATGACATTTGACTTTGTATTTATTTTACATGTAATGAAAGAGTTGATGGGAATCACAGATCTTCTGCAGAAAGTTACAACAGAAATCTCAAGATATTGTAAATGCTATGGCTGATGTTGCTACCACAAAAAGATTGATTCAGGAACTAAGAGATAATGGTTGGAGCAAAACTTCTGGAAGATGTGACAGCTTTTTGTACTAAACAAGGCATTACTGTTCCAGATATGAATGGGTCCTATGCCGATTATATTCGATCTCGTTCGGTAGTGAGGCAACAGTTGAGCATCACTATAGATATGATGTTTTCATAGTTGCAGTTGATCAGCAAATGCATGAGCTAAATTGTAGGTTCAGTGAACAAGCAACTGAGCTTCTCATTCTTTCTAGTAGTTTGGATCCTAGAGATTCATTCAGTTCATTGAAGATTGATGATGTGTGTACTTTAGCTTCAAAATTTTATCCTGCCGACTTTTCAAATCAAGAAATAGATAACTTGAGATGTCAATTACGTACATTATCAGCTTGATGTGCCTACCAATCCGGTTTCAGGATTTAACAAGTGTTGGTGATCTTTGTCGTCGGCTTGTAGAAACAAACAAAACAGAGGAGTATTATTTGATTGAGAGGTAATACTAATATACTATTTTCCTATTTTCTATTATTAATTATTTTGTTTTTAGAACTAAGAAGATGCATTCTCTCATTCCTTTTTTAGGTTAATTCGACTTGTTCTTACTCTTCCGGTTTCAACCGCAATATCGTAACGAGCATTTTCTGCAATGAAGCTTGTGAAGACAAGGCTTCGAAAATAAAATGGAAGACGCATTTCCGAGAGATTGTTTGGTAATCTATATTGAGAAAGAACTGGCAGTACAAATCACAACTTCAGACATTATAGATGATTTCATGCTATGAAGACGCGCAGAGTGAGGCTTAAATGAAACAAAGTATGTTTCTTTTATCCTGTTTTAGAAAAATTCATTTTTATGTGTTGTCGCAACAGAAACTATGATTATATGAATATTTATATATTATATATATATACACTTTGCCGGTCCTTGCTCTTTGTTTGGCTGCACTGGCCCCCCTTCTCAATTTGCTGGTTCCACACGATAACTTCTATGTATGTAAATCCTGCGGATTCACATTGGGCGCTCTATGCTAGATGATGCATAAGGACTTCTGCTTACTTTCTGATGCCAAAGATTTCTATAAACTAGTGTGAAACTCTGTTGGTGTATCAATACGCCTGTCCTTGGCATCGATCTCCACACAATCAATTGCTGCTATCTCGGGTATGATTGTTTTCCAAAGAATTGTGTTAGTCATCAAACGTCTCTGATGCTGATTTCTCAAGTATCTATCACATTATGTTTCTCATGCATCTTCAACTTTCCCTTCTTATTCTTGGGTATATTCTGATTATAGAGAGCAAAGCAATTTTGGACGTTATGTTTACCAATTGAAACCTGTGATATAATGAATAAAAATGAATATTTCATAATATCCAGTTATCTAGGAGAAACAAGACATAGATTCAGTGTGTGTTTTCCATTGCTGGAACCAATGTAAAAAAATATAACATATTAGATTATAAACAAAGAGTATGTCATTTGGGATTCTCTGCTTTGCCCAGTTGCTATCCCAAACTAGCTATTTGTGTGTATGGCACTGGAATTTCTATGCCAAGTAGCCTACAGCCCGGCCTACACATTATGAGTTCATCAAGATTCTTGTGGGTCCTTATAACTAAGAAAATCTCATGCTAAAGAAAACCTACGGCCTACACATATTGGTGACATTTGAGTTCATCAAGATTCTTGTGGGTCCTTTTTCTGTGCTATGATTTTCTTATTATGAGTGTTTGTCATCTAGTTCATGAGAGAAGATCTACCATCAACTTTTTTTACTCCTGTGTTATTCACAGTGTTCCTGAAAGCTCTTGATTGTGTTTCACCCACTTTCTGGTTGCTGACAGGAGTGTCATTATTATTCCCTACCTCAAATGGCATTTTGCTTTTATCATCCTCAAGGAGATTAAAAGATGTTGGATATATGGGGCTAGGGGTACCAGCACCACCCGTATATACGATTACGTCCGGCCAGTGGGCAAGAAGTCATTAAGGAGGAAGTCCACAAAGGCTGAGGAGGTCGTGACCAACATGAAGGCCAAGGTAATAAGGTCGATCAACATTGGTCCGACTAATTAATTTCTGAGACCACTCTCTTGGCAGTAGAATCATCATTTGTACAGTTTTTATAGAAAACATTAATATGTAGTTATTTTATTCATGATATTTTTACTTCCAGAAAGGAGGAAGCGACATTGCATTGGAAGGTCCAAGATGCAGCCTACAGAGTTGAAAGCTATGCATGCCTCAAATCTGAATGTACCTCTGTAGTTCAGAGCAACTGAAGCTATCAACTTGTGAACCTTGTTTGAAACCTGTCTTGTGTATGGGATGTCTTGTGTAAGTGAATGGCTGATCAGAAATTTCTGTTTGAATAATTTCCATTGTTCTCGTTTTATGCAGCTCTGTTTGAAATTTCATATAGTATGATTATTATTTCAGCTTTTTTTTTATGCATGGGCAGGAGCTCACCATGTCCACTCTAGTCTGTTTCTTTGTGCAGCAGCTTCTGCGTCTTAGCTTCCTGGGTTTTCTTTAATAGCAGGTAAGCCACTTTTGCTTCTTGGTTCTGTTTCAAATAGAGCAGCTTGCATCTCTCTACAGCAGCATCAGTTCAGCTGTATCATTTTCTTCGAGCTAGCAATTTAATGTTTTTCCAGCAGGAAGTGTGTTCAAAAACAAGTGGAGTACTGCAGTAGCAGAGCAGTTCAGTGTTGCTTATTTTCAGCTTTTCCCTATGAAATTTGATTGAGAGCCGCAGCTTGGCATGCGTGCAATGTTTTATTTTATGAAATGTTATTTTCTGCAGCACCATCAACTTTAGATTAATCCAATGCTGAATATTTTGGTTCTTTGGTGTCAAGATGTAATAAAAGAAAGCCCATAAGTAGGTCATCGCTGGGGTGTACTGTTGGGCTTGGCCTGTTTACTTTTCCAAATACCTGTAATAATTACCTGTAATATGCCGCAGTGCTCCTCATGAAGTGCGTGTACGTCGGTAGCCTCTCCGTTTACCAGTTACTTGGCTCCTACCTTTGGCGCTAGGAAATTATTAGCTTGATGTTTTGTGATGGTACTCTATCAGTGTGCTTTTTTTATTTACTAACAGCTACACGTGATGTCGAGTTAAGTTTGTATTTTTTATATTTGAGCTGTAACAGCAAACATTATCATGAATGCGCAGGTCTGAAATGGGTTTATATTTTGAATTACTTTACTACGGGACTTCTGTTGTTCTAGTGAATAAATACAATTGTAGTGGCTCTGAATAAATGCTATGTTTTCATGCACGTGACAGATCAAATTGAGGTGACACGTATTTACATTTGTGGTGTTTTGCTGTAGGCTCACAAATCAAATGGAACTATTGTGCACTTTGGAGGCTGGACAATCGGGGGGTTCAGGTGCATGAAAGCTGATGCAACAGCATAAATTTTATATTAAATAAATCTTGTAATTTGTTTGACGAGGTGGTTGTTTAATCTGTGACGCTTATCTTTTGTCACAGGAAAATTGACCTTGGGCTGAACTGTGTTGGTTTAAGACATCGATTGTGTTAATCCGCGGATTTGTTTTTAGTAAACCGTCGGTTAACCTATGATGCTCAATTCGTGACGATATCTGAAACAATCATAGATGTTACATAGTGACGGTTTTTTGCTGATTTGTAACGGAAAGTTTTCATCACGGATTAACAGGTTCCTTGTAGTACGTATCTGTTGTGTATTTCATGTAATAAATATGGAAACTGTTAGCACTTCTTAGGGGCAGTCCCAATGCAGACTCTATCATAGAGTCTAAACTTATCTATTACCTCGAAAATTGTAGACTTAGAGTCTAAATAAGACTTGAAGTCTTAGTTTTTCTTCTTTTTTTTCAATAAATATGGTGCCACATCAGCGAAATACCATAAATAAGGTGTAATAATAGTCTTGACTCGTAATAGAGTCTTGCATTGTGAATGCCCTTAGTGTCACCGTTAAGGCCAGTCTCAAAGGAATAGTTTCATTCTATAGTTTCATAGGTATTAAATTTCATGACTCATAGAGAGTTGGTATTTGTGCCAAGTGAGTGTCATCCTATGACACTCATTTCTTCTCTCCCTTATTAAATATGGTGCCACATCATCTAAAATGCCTACGTGGCAGCTCATTAAATACAAATGAAACTCACCGAGACTGGCCTTAGAATGGCTCCATAAATCATAATGGTAATTATATGACACTTATGGGAAGTATGAAAGTTTGAGATTACAGACACGCATTAAGTGTAATCACGTACACGCCCAAATACAAGCCTGTTGTAAGACGTCTCGTGATAATGATCAATTGCGTACGCATATGAGCGTGTCTACAGCATACCTATTACGTACGCGTGTGGCAAAACAAACGTCCGTGATCCACGATACCCGTCTGTAACAAGCAGCTAACACCGACGCGTGATCCACGATACCCGTCTGTAACAAGCAGCTAACACCGACGTGCTTGTATCTATGGGCGCCTCGTGAAAAGTATAACACACAGCTCCGTATTAAAGTTCTTGTAGCGACGTTGTCTGGAACACGCGTCGGTGGTAATAATTTACCTACTGACGCTAATATCAGCGTCTGTAGTAACGAGGAATTACAGATTACTCTCTCAGCATTAGTGGATCAACATCTCATTATACACAAATACATCACAGGATAAATTTAATTACTCAAAGTTGCTCCATAAACACAAATTTAGTCCACACTGATTTGACACATAAAATCCACAAACTGGTCGACCTATTTAACACAACACAGATCAATTCATGTTCAAGTTTCAAACGTTTATTTTAGCTCCAGAAATAACTCACTGCATACAATTCCAATGCATGCATGGCGGGTCTCAGGCAGCACAGGGCACTATAGCATGCTTCCAGTGGCTCCACGATTATTCATCATCATATTGTTCATTAGCAGCCAGAGGAGAATGGAACTGGCCATTAGATGCACAATCCACTCCAGAATGAAATCGGCAATCTGTGTTCTAATCTCTTGCGCGCGGGATCTCCGTGGTTGACAAGTTAAGGTCCTGTGTAACACAGCATTAGCCAAAGATACATGACAGAATAAGCTTATAAAGATATATACATGCATCAATCCCACAAGCAGGATATATACGATAAAATTGATTAGTAGTAACTTGTTAAACTACTAGTACACGCCTTATTCATGTACATGGCTAATTAACTACTAACTATATACTACTACAAAATTGTTTAATTAATGTTCAGGGTGCCATCTAGTACATATGTTTAAGAAGAATGAGCAATATGCACCACGAGTCCACTACCTTTTTTTTTCTCGTGTCTTCACATTCTGAAGTGCACCTTTACGTCCATCATCTTTATTTGGGCTGCGCGGAGGTCCAAATCTGCCTACAAGCATCCAGCCATCGGACGTGCCTGTCTAGCGTGCCCCGCGACCCCCGCCTGACCACACTTTGTCTACCGATTGGGTGCTACATTTTCTATTTCCCACCGGCCGTTTGTCTCCGTCTCCCATTCCCCCCACACCCAAATTCTACAAGATGGCCCCGGACCAAGTGGTAGTGCACCCGCTTATTTTATCGAGGAATACAATAAGAAGATAGTGACTTTTGTGGATAAAGTTTGATGATGACCACCTATTCAGGTGAAAGATATAGGAGTACTCAAAGGAAGATGTAACTACTGGAAATGAGGCAAAGTAAGGATGTCTAGGAGTCGTATCAAAAGATTTGCAGAATCCTATCTTCAAGGTTAGAACGTTGTTTGAGTCGCTGGAGCTACTTAGAAAGGCAACATGTATCATGCTTTGAGGGAGAGTAGATGTGCATCTGTAAGGAATGAGGAGGAAGAGTACCATGCCATCTACGGTGTTGTTCATGGGAACTTGTATGCATCAAAACGACCCTAGAGCGAATGGAATGGCCGGTGATCAAGATATATACAATGGGACACATTCTTGTCGCAGAAAAAATTGGGAGCTCAAGAGGTGCACAAGCAAACGGTTATCGACAAAGTATTACTCATTCGCAGCTGTTCAGTAAAATGACACTAACCGAAGCCAGGAGTGTTCAGAAAGAGTGGAACCTAACACCATGTAGATCAAAGCTAGATAGCTAGAGCAAAGAGACTAGCCATGAAGAACTATGGGATGAAGTCGAACAATAAAGTTTGCTTTGGGATTGTGGACAAGAACTAAGGAAGAGTAACCTAAGGTTCTACCTTCTTGCTGACCCTAAATGAAAGTTCAACACTCTATATATGTCCTTAGATGCTTGCAAAAGAGGATTTCTAGAAGCTTGTAGGCCCTCGATATGCCTATACAAGCCTTGCCATTTCAAGACAAAATAGGTTGGACAGAGTCCTAGCTGCAGTAGGTATCGACCCGAATGATTGCATATACCCAGTTGCCATTGGTATATATAGTTGAGGTGGAGTGTTTGGCTTCGTGGAAATGGTTTTTGCAATGTCTAAAGGATGACCTTGGCATCCAGAACTCTTATCCATGGACTTTCATGACCGACAAGCAAAAGGTACCCACTAACAGATGTTTTTTCTGCGTAATTTTGGTTTTCTAACACACTATTTTAGTTGCTGATCAGTTAATTAGTGGTACTCATCTTTTATGAAAATACTTTGGTTAAGATCATTTATTGACACAGTGTATCACTTTTAGTTGCACATAGGTAGTGGCTGACTTTTTATTTGGAATAAATGTTATGTTTGATCAAACTGATGCACTAACTATATAAACATAACTTTTGAAGGTTTTTGTATAAGATACAGTGCGTTTAAAGAATCATGATTTAACTATAATACTGTGTTTCTAACTTTTTGATTAGACAAAGTATGGTGGACAGATCCTATACGATTTTTGCAACTGAGGGATCTGTACAACAACTTCAACATGCAATTCAAAGGTGAAAGCAACACCAGAAGGCAAGAAAGGACTAGCAGGGGAGAAAAGTCCAGCAGATAATAAGGGAGCAGCAGGGAAGAAGACAACTCAAATTTAGTGATGCTGCGTTGATGTTCTTTTGGCTATTCTTGTGATGATTTAACAGTGAGTGTCTTGGATAGAGTGGTGGTTCTTTCTACCTGAAAAATTAAGCTGCATTTAGTCAACAAATTGGGTCATCGGCCATCAAAATATTGTTGAAATGTTGTATTTGAAGTCACCAAAATCACATAATCCATGGCTTTCAGTTCAAGTAACAGTTTGGGATTTTCGGGTGCAAAGGCTGATGCACAAAAGGTCATTTAACTACTAGTATAGAAATCATGTCTGATATAATTGTGTGTAAAAACTAGGTGCAAATCTCAGGTTTGTGAGGTTAAACTTGTTCACGGATGAAATGAAATGAACTTGAAGTCATAAAATCTGCAGCAAACAGGCTCAATTTCTATGTTATCTGTCTTATTCTGCAGCAAAAAGGCCCAACACGCATGTGGCAAAGCATTGTGCATCCCGTTAGCCCAAAACATACGTGGGCCGTCTTAAAGGCCACATAAGGAAAATACGTACACGCGTACTCAAGGCTCGTCCGTGACAAAAAAACCTGTAATAAAATGTACGGGCGTCAGTAAGCCTCCGTTCTGTAATTAATAACTATCACAGATGATCGTTTGAAGGCGTGTCTGTAACTTTACGCCGCGTTCTGTGATTAGTTACTATGACAGACGCGTTTACAAAAGTTGGTCTGTAATTTAATGCGGGTCTGTGATAGTTGATATTACGTACGCGTGTTTAGAACAGTACCGTTGCCATTCCATCCGTCGGGTTATTACGTACGGGTGTTGTTAAAGCCCGTCTGGAGTATGTCTACTACAGACATATTTTAAGGGCGTGTCTGTGATTGGTTGTTGGATTTACCAAACTTTTACATAGTATAGTGCCGCATAAAATCCTGCATGCCAGCTTTAACCCTTTCCAATGTAATGCTTAGCTTACAATACACTAGGGAAGGGTACGAGTGCCCATGTAGAACTTTCTTGATCCCCCTTGGCACTGTTAAGACATGTTGTATGGAAAGGTTTCTCTATCTTAATATAAAGACGTGCAAACATTTTGCGTGACAAAAAAATATGCTGCCCTCTAAGGGGTATTCCGGACTAGTCCGCTCCTGTTTTTCCATGCATGATTTTGACACATCCAAACACCTTTAGACTAAAAATCATTCTTTAGATATAACTATTGTTGCGTATATGGAATGCGGTAGACTCTTTTTATTTGTACAACTTTAGACGTGACATAGTTTATTAATTAGCATAAACTAATCTCCGATCCTTTTGATTCCCTTCCACTCTCTTTCTCATCTCTTCCACTCTACTACAGTACGGCGAAAAGGAGGCGGGGCGAGGTACCGACGGCGATTACGGTCATCTTCCTCTCCGGCGCCGATTAGGCGTCGGAGAGCAAGATGGACCGGTGAATCGCCGTGCGGTTATGCATGGTTTCGGTAGTGTCTTATCTAGGTCAAGGGTTTGTCGAGAAGGTGCCACTTCTTGCGGCTTCGTCTTCTTGGCGGCACCAGCGAGGCGTTCCCGGTCTCTTCCGTGCTCCCTTGGCGGTCTCCTCTAACGCCAAGGATGAGATTGCAAGAGCGGGATCCGTGAATCCCCCGATGTAGGAGTCGATGGGCTGGTTGATGGGCACCTTCTCGTCAAGGGTGCGTTGGCGGTTGCCGTGCGCGGCCCGCCGGAGGATGTGGTCGAGCTCGAGTTCCATGCAGCACGAGTTGTCGGCGAAGTTGGCCCCGTGGTCGTAGGCGCTCGGGTGCTTTACTCGACCGGTTTGGATACCACGCTTTCTTTTTCTTTTCCTAAGTTAACTGAAAAGGAATTTTTTTTTTCAAAAAAATGGAGCGGAGAAAAGGAAAGGTCTACATGAAAGAAGAGGCCGTGTGAGGCGTGGGATTTGACAATCGATGGCTCCGATTTGTTTAAGGTAGCATTGTCAATTTTTTGAGAATATTTTGTCAATTTTATTTTAATGTTTTGCATTTACCATCGTTAATTGCTAGTCCAGCGATTCGAAATTCAAAACACGAAGACCGAAGGGTCCAGTCCTGTGTGAAATGAAACCCAAGGGATTTTTGGTTGGTAACTGCGCTGGCTTTTAAGTGCCCCCGCTGGCTGCTTCCTATTTGAAGCGAAGGACTATTCACCGCAAATCTTGGTGAAGTGACCGCCGTGGTGTCTCTCCGATCTGCCGGCCATCAGGTGACGGGAACCCGGCCGCCGGCAGGTGATTTTCTTGCTTGCACTCCGTTTCGCTTGTTGCCTGTTGAGTTTCTTCACTGATGGTTTGTTCTTTTCCCTCTCTCTCCGTCGCATCTAGCCACGACGTTGCTCGGATCGATGGCGCCTCGGACGAGACGACGGAAGAAAGCCCTTGCTACGCCACCTGCGCCTCCGCGGGCTGCTCATGTGATCAATCCTGCCGACCGCCCTCAGCATTCTGCCGGACGAGATCCAGGCGCACATGCTCTCGTTCCTGCCGGCGCAGGATGCCGTGGTACGTGCGTCCTCGCACGGACGTGGCGCGACCGCTGGAAGCAGACGAGACGCCTGCTCATCACGGGCGGCGACGACGCCGACGAGGCCGTCGTCTCTTCCGTTCAGGAGGTCCGTGGATTCGTGGACCGCCTGCTACACCTCCGCCTCGACGGCTCGATGACCATGCCCCCGTCGAAGCTTGCAAGATCGGGTTCCATTGGTGTCGCAGTGGCGGCTTCCATTGGTTGGCGGCGATGGCAATGATGACGACGACAACCGCAATGAGGAGGATATCGCCCACGCCATCGGGAGCTGGATTGCCCGTCTCCTGGAATGTCATGTTCAATCGCTCCGAGTTGACATGCACAGCGAGAATTTATCGTACGAACCCTATGTTGTGATGTGCGAGATGTCCTCGTGTCACAGCATCTGACGAGGCTAGAGCTCCGTGGCCTACGTTTCTCGGACGATGACGGTGACTGCCTCAACTTCTGCCAGGCTGCTCTGCATTGGAACATCTTGAGATTACATTCGTGACTTGGTCCTCATCGGGAAGGTGACGTCCCCGTCGGTTAAACGCCTCGTCATCAAAGAGTGCGCGTCCTGTCAGGTCTACCGCATTCGGATTTGTTTTCCCCTTCTGGTTTCACTGTGTCTGTAATACTGCTTCGACAACACTCCCGTGCATGCTGGAGAGCATGCCACAGTTGGCGGTGGCATATGTCTCCACGGATGAAAATTATTCCAGTTCTCAAGATTTCGGATATAGACATGATGTCACAGATTGCCTGGTACTTGAAGGATTATCCCAAGCTAAACATCTAGTGCTGCTATCTGACCGCAAGGCGGTAAGTTTTACTAGTACCCCAATCTATTTTTCATTTTTCCATCAGTGTTCCGGATCCAGTGTCATTTATCCATTTATTACAGTGATTTTTTTGAATCTAGATGGTTTTCAGATGGGACTTGAAGTGGTGCCCCATATTTTCAAACTTGAAGACTCTCGTGCTCAATTATTACTGGTGTGAATCTGCTGATTGTAGTGAACTAGCATGCATTCTTGAACATGCCCCAATATTAGAGAAGCTTACTATCCTATTCTCTGACACCGTATGTAAAATAAAAACATCTATACTATTACAGATTCAGTCATGTATAGTACATTGTTTTTTATTTATACTAGTGACTTCATTTGATTGTATCCAGAAGGTTTTACCTATATATGACGTGGTAGTGGAAGGATGCCCTAATACAACAAAGAAATCAAATACAATATGGCAACACCTTCAGATAGTCGAGGTCAAATGTTTTGAAGTCGATCAAGGGTTCTCAAGGTTCTGAATTTTCTGTGTACACTTAACATATGTAAGTGAACGACCAATAGCTGGGATCTATTCTACATTTAGAGCTTCATATACTTTGCATGTGGTAGCTATATATACTACTCTTTGTAGCCTCCCCTGTTATTTTTATACGCTTTACCTATGCATGTGGCAAAATATGCATATATATTAAAAACATACAAAATCTATGTATTATTTACCTACTGCTTTCACTGTTTTCTATGTGTTTGGACTAATTGACTAACCACAAACGTAATATCATTAGATTGGTGAAAATTGTTCTATAGTGACAGAAGGTTCATAGTGAATGTAGTATCAGCTAGACTCTACCGGCATTCACTGTTTTCTATGTGTTTGGACTAATTGACTAACCACAAACGTAATATCATTAGATTGGGTGAAAATTGTTCTATAGTGACAGAAGGTTCATAGTGAATGTAGTATCAGCTAGACTCTACCGGCAGGCCGACGTGCGTCGCTTCACCTTGCTTTGCCCGGCTTTGTACGCGCCTCCTCACGCCATGCAACCGCCGGTGTTCCGCAACCAGAATAGGCGCATGTGATCTAGCGAAGATTGTGCTTTCTCACTTCCCCCGTGCGCATGCGCCCAGGCTTCCTGCGGTTGACCAACGTGGCAGCCAAGACCAATCCCCGCCTCCTTACTTCCCTCACGGCTCGTGTGCCCAGCGGTTGCCCAAGCCGCCTCCTCTTCCTCCCGGACGTTCATCGATCTCGCCGTACGTGCCCACGCCATCGCCAACGCCTCCACTCACTTCCTGCCTGGCGAGAACGAGAAGACCCGCCGAGGGAGCGTCAGAGGATTC